>VDFB02040074.1:0-48118 GCA_007258455.2 Sequoia sempervirens | reverse complement strand
TTCAACAAAGCTTCATTCCAGGTTCTCAATTTGTCATTGTTATTGCATTCTCTTTAGATTACTGATCTACGCTATCATATTATTGCTGGGTTGTATTGTCAACATAACATTTGTAGTTACATTTTCACATGATCAATATTGTTGGCACTGCATTGTAATTTTCTCTTTGAGTGCAGTCAACATTTTATGATATCATTGCAAATCAGATTAGAGTCATATTTGTCAGAGATTGTATCATATTGGAGAACACTACAGTTGTAATGATGGAGCTTCATAATAGCATATATGAGGAGTTGGAGTGTGTTTACCATATGTTTGTCAAAATGCCTGAATTACTGTAGCTATCAATTATTGTCATTCTTAGTCATTTAATTGCATTAGAAACATATTACCTTCCTATTATCTTCTTAGTTAATTGCAAGTTTCAGTTAAGGTCTTATGCATTTGATCATCATTGAAACAAGAAAACACAAATAAAAAGCAAATACCAGCAAGAATACAGTTGCAATCAAACTGTTTGACGAAATGTCTAAGAAAGAAAACTGAAAAAACAAGCATCATTTGAGTGATCAACACTCACCTATAGTAGCTGTAGTTGATTGGTGGTTTTGGATAAAATGAAGTCTATACAGGGACTCATGCCAGATCTCATGCAAGTCTTTCAAAACTATGATAAGAATATAACAAGGCTTCTACAACATCCGAAAATTTTGGATCATTTGTTTGCAAAGAAAAAGAAAGTAAATAGAGAGGTACCTTTGCAACTGCAAGAGACAGTAATGACCTCACATGTGCAAGATTCTTCTATTGTGTTGTCACGTGAAGGTACTCCAGATTTTGGTACTAATGGTGCAATGTTTGATGTGGATTCATGTCATGGTGAGTCTGATTTTCCAGACCAGACCTTAGAAAACAAGGTAGAAGGTTCATATGCTGACATGGAATCCCAGGATCGTGAGTTGGAAGGTAATACAGTTACATTGGAAGTGGCAGTGTGCGAAGATACTGTCATATTAGTAGCTTCTACCTTGCCAATTGAGCCATCCGATGAGGTGCATAGCAGCAGTACCTTGGGTGTTGATGTGTGCACTGATGATAGCACACATGTTGATGTTGATCATGAGGTGACGGATGAGGATACAACTTCATATCATAGTGCAGTTTTTGGGTTAGAACACTTGAATGGGAGTCATTGGTTTCAGAGTCCTCATCATTTGGTTGGGCAACTTAAGGTTAATGACAGCATGATTGCCACAGCCATTGAGCATTATGATGTTGCTTGTCAGATGTTGGTTACCTTTGGTTGGAGTACTCCTATGACAGATGAGCACGGTGATAGTGGCCTTTCCCTTGTAGAGTTCCACGCTCTTAGTGAAGCGATTGGAAAAATGAAGAATAATTATTTGCTATTACTTTTCGATCGTGATTTCCTTCTCAGGTGGGATGGAATCTGTTATGATGCCTTGCAGGGGAAGGAGGAGGAGGCAGACGAGCTCACTCATGAGCTTGAGGTGACTATGGGTTCGTTGCAAAGCATCCAATTGGCCCTTCAGGAGTCACAGTCACAGTTGGAGGAGCTTACCGTGGAGTTGAGTTTGGCTCAGTCTCCACCAGCTGCAGATACAGTACAGTTAGATACAGTGGCAGTTGGTGAGGATCTTATATCCATGGGTTGTAGTGAGGATGTGGTTACATCTATCACGGATATAGGTGTAGTAGTCTCAGTTGGGATGAGTACTTTGGTTGAGAGTAGTAGAGAACCACTCGTTGTGTCAGGTTCTCCTGAGGTCAGTACCATGATAGATGATGTAGAACATATTACTGATAGTTCTTGTGTTGCAATGGTGGATTCTCCTGAGAGTTGTGTGTTAGAACACGACGCTACTCCATCATCTTCACAGGGGACTCGCAGAGTATCATCTAGTTGGGAGTATGGCTCTCATGTTGATTTGTTTCCCTTTATTGGAAGCAAATCTGTGACTTCATCCCATGCAGCTGATTTTGGACGCCATCTTGTTGTGTCTCAGGGTCAGAGTGATCAGCTGTCTGATTCCAGTATTGCTAGTGATGAGCCATTGATCGAGGTTGGAGCGTTCAATCGCAACTACACAGTGAGGAGCACTTGCGGGCATCAGAGTGTGAAGGATTAGCCTATTATTTGGCCCTTGTAGGCTAATATGTTTGGATAGAGGGTCTCAGTGGCAATTAATGGAGGTTGTTGTCACTTCATATTCTTCAGTTCATTAGTTGGGTCAATTCCAGGCCTTTGCAGATCCGTGTTTGGCTCAGTTGAGGGACTTACTATTTATAGTAAGTCAATCTAGCAGTGTGGCTATTTATAGACAGGGCATCGGGACACATGGGGGTTTTGTAGTGTTAACCCCAGCTTCTAATGGCATGTCAAAATATTAAGTATCGAAGGAGATATTAATATTTGAGGGGTTAAGTGGTATTTATTTAATTTAATGGAATATTATCAAGTTATAATTTAACTTTATAATAAAGTGAGCCACTTAAATTTTATTAAGTGAGATTAACTACTTTATCTCAATGGTACGCCCAAGTGAGTGAAATATTAAATGGGGTACTAAAGTATTTTAATGCATTTTAAATGTATTAAAACTCTATTATTGGAAATTGTGCCTTTTTGGAGAATATAAGGAAATGAGAGACCAAGTCGACCTCATTCACGTATGAGCATTTGATATTGACTCTTTTTTTTTTGCTTCATCAAAGCTTTGCCTGAGACAAGGGTTTCAACAATCTTCCACCATTGGAGAACGGGAATTCTTCAGTGTTTTGCGATTGTGAGGCTGTGAAAGATCAGCTGAATCATTGCCTATGAGAGCTTCATTCAGGAGCTCTATTTGTGCTTCATCAGATTTACAAAAATAAGGGTTTCATCATCAGAGGATTGTTTCCGGGTATGAATGTTTTCATTGTAATTTCATGACAATTCTGAAATAATATTACAATTGTGTTTCTGCATTTCTTGTTTTGTAAGTTTTATGCATTATCTGGTAAATATTCCAAGGAAACTTCAAAACTTCAAACCAGCAGTTGTAAATTTAGCTCAGGGAGAACCAGGGGTTCTCATAGTTTCAGAACTTTGTATGTGGTAGTTTTAATGGTAATCCTGTTGCCTACAAGATGAATCATGTTGCCGCAATGTCAGCAAAATCTGATGAAGTAGCTGAAAAGAGGAAAGAATTGCTAAGATTGATCGCAGATGGTGAGGAGATGTTGGAAAAACAGTACATCATTCTGGATAGTATCAGTGTTCCTGATGAAGAGGCATTTAACAACTTTTTGGAGGATATGATTTCCCAAGCTATCAATGAGTGCTACCAGTTGAAGCATGCTAAGATTTCCAAGAATAGAACTCAAGTAAAGGCAGTAGTTAACTCAATGTCTTTTCCAAGTTTAACTTGTTCTCATTCATTCATATCTATTCTTTGGAAATATCAATTTATAATTGGATCTTTTTCAGTTAACTGATGTTGGCAGTTTGTTAGTTATTAGTTATCTTTTGTTTATTTTTAGAAATAAAACTTGCATGTTGGCAAGACTAGTTGTTAAAAACAAGGAGATTTTAGGGTTCCCTACTCCTTGTTTGTGTATAAATAAGGGCAGCCTTGCCCATTTACTTTTTTAACCGTTGTTGTGATAACAAATTGCCGAGCCTATTTTGCCTGCAACTTTTCTATTCAATGTCTTTTCACTTTTGTTTCAAGTGTAATCTGGTTTGATCGCACATTGTAAGCCTACTTTGCTACAATCTGCTGTTCCAGAAGTGTTATTGCTGCTAGAATTTGAGGAAATAAATCTCATGCCTACTTTGCTTTGATCTACAGTCTCAATATCTTTTAGTGTTTTGTTTATATGTTTGGCTTGCATAATCTTTATTTCAGCATACATCTCGAAAGTACAATGAGTCTTCAAGTGTGTTCTAGAAGCAGGTTTATTTAAGTATCCGTGTTTAATCAATCATTCCTTGTTTACTTCTGATTCTCAGGCTCTGAGTTTACTTGAGTTGTCAAAAGCATCATTAGTTTAGGCCTAGTTGTAGAAGTTACGAAACCAGAGAAAACCTCAGCTATGACGCAAAGAGTTTTATAACCTTGTGCTCTTAAGCTGAGAATAAAAAGATTGGCAGTAGTTTAGTATTTCTTTTTAAGCATAATCAGCAAAGAGGGAGCTTCCCCTCCTAATTTGAAGAGCAGTCTAACTGTGCATAGCTGTCCGTTTCCAATCTGCATTCCAGAGGTGCGAATTTAAACGCCAACAGACTGATACAAAGTTCTGATTACAAAATCATATTGCTGCAACATCTGGAATGAGACCAAATAACATTGATAAACAATATATTCAAGTACCCAACATGAAGACTATCTCCAATATTTGATACAAGAGGTCGATGTAGGTCTGATATCACTCTATAATTGCTGTCATACTTTCAAACAGATCTGATGCACTCTGATAACACTTTGCAAACTCCTTCGTATGGTGATGCAACAACCCCAAAATGAAGGAAACACACCCCAAACTGAAACACAACTGATGTAGGTTGCATAAATTTATCCCAAACTTGAACACAACACTGTGAACTCCCTCTGTGATTGATAAACACTTAATAATAGGTTTGAACAACACCGATAACACTCTGATCTTGCAAATAGTATGCCCAACACTACTACTCAACATGCATAAACTGAAAACTACTCCAAAAGACACCAAAACTTATTTTTGCTTGGTTTGAAGAAGAAGCCTCCTCCAATCATTTCACAAGCCCACAAACGTCATAAATTTGCATCATAAATCCTTGCATGCCATAAAAACATGTCAAAACACATTAAAAATCTCCATTGAAGCACAATTAAAAAAAATAACTTAACCTTGCAGCACAAATTAGAATGTCTTCACTTTCAGCACCAAGGCAATCTCTATATGAAATTGCTCCAATGGATGTTGAGGGTTTTCGTCCCTAAAACCCAATATTTTCAACACATAGGTGACTTTTGGATGAAATCACTCTTTTGACTTTTCAGCTAGGAGGGTTTTCATCCTTGAAATTGGTACAAGAATTGTGATGACTCTTGCCTCTATGAGTGAATATATATTAGGCTTTGATCCTTTTGGTTAAAGTTTTGGCTTTGCACTGTTGCTTTACATTTGAATTTTTTGGAAATTTCTATTTCAGCTTGATCAATCTCTCCAGACCCAGACTTAGGGTCTCTATTGTTTGTTCTCCCAACATTTTCTGTTCAATGAAATTGAGAGTGGAGAAAAACATGAATAGGCTTATAGTTTGGAGATTAGAGAAGTGTCATTTAGTCTGCTTACCCTAAATTACACTCTAAGTGGTGTGAAACTGGAAGGCTTCATGAGAGTCATATTGAAATTGCTCCTTATTTGTGTGATTTAATTATCTAAGCAATTTTAAAGCTCAGTTAAATACGGTATCAACATTGTGATGCGTCTTGCCTTTATAGTTGAATTCCTCTCAATTTTTTATCCTTTCATTTCAAGTTTCAGCTTTTCAGCATTTCTTTTAAGATAGTTAGTTTTGATCTTTATCTTATATAAACTTTATCTTATATAAACGCAAGTCAGCTTTCCTTATAAGTTTGAAACTAACTTACAGGGGAATTTCGGATTGCAACATATATGCTAATTCCAGTGGGGCTTGTGATTTTCTTGATTGATTGGAAACTGATTTTTATTTAATAAATTTCGGCTGGCTATAATCATGGACAGATAATCTTATTCATCAAATTAATTAGGATAAAATTGTTTTGGGTTCAATGCTCTTACAGGATGCAATATGCTCTCAATAGAGGCAATTCTAGAGCTTTGTAAAGGCTTGGGAATACCTCTCATCACTGTGGACTATATTCTAGAGGTGTTGGATTCAACAGTAGGATTCAGGTGAAGTTACTTTTAACATTTACATTGTTTTAGGAGTACACTTTATTATAGTTTCATATGTCTAATAGTCATATTAAATTGCCTTTTGTCAACTTCTGGAAAAAATAGAAGCTCCTTACTTGTGTTTCCTGCGCTTTCCTTCTGGGTTGAATGATACAACCAATGACTATATCGAATAACTGTGAGAATTATGGTTTTAATTCTTGCATTTGCTATGATTTTCATTTAATGTGCTTGGAATGTGTGTACATTTTTAGTACTGCACTTTCAATATCATGTAAGTTTTGTTATTGTTACTTATTTTCAGTTACTGATCTTTGCAGATATCTGTCTTTTTATTTTTGTGACATTTCCATTCAGCATATGTAAAATGTTTCATTAAGGTTGGAAAATAATTCTGCAGGATAGAAGAATATCTGGAGAAAACAAAAGAAAAAAATGCTTGGATTCTCCAGTCCTGTCTTCAAACGCTTTCCAAGTTCACAAATAAATGTTTCCCCAATTTATCACGGTATAATTGTTAGCTATATGTTGTTCAACACAACATCGTTACCAAGTTCTTAATTTTCAAACAAGTAAAGGAAGTTTGTTTACACTTTGCTGCTTAATTTCTTTATTCTATTTTGTAGATTCTGACAATGTTATACCCGTCTCCTTGCATTTGCACAGGATTTTGTCCCAGCTTTCTTCAAGTAGTTTGTTGTTTATGATGCCATTCATATTGCACAAAGCTTTAGTGGTACCTGGTTCTATAACCATTAATGGTAATGAGGAGAAATATGGGTGGAATTCTACTGCTAATATAGTAGATTCAACAATTAGACAGATAGCTATATCAGATGTAAGCTTTCATCTTGGCTTATTGAGAGGAGTTCCAGACCTTATTTCAGCATACAGTGAACTACGAAAATGCATACAAAGAGAAATTTGCTGTGATAATGTTTTTTCTCTTCTTCATACAATGGAAATGTGTCTCAGAAAATATAAAGTATTTGAAGATCATAGGTTATCAGGGGTGCATTTGTCCTCCTTTATGCTTCCTAGTTTAGCTGTGATCGTAAGTTCCACTTGTAGTATCTGGGAAAATTTCAAAGCATTCCATATCAGAGAATCACATTCTGAACGGAAATTTCTGGCTGGGTGTAACGAGCCTCTTAAGAGAATTCTAATTGAAATGGAAACTGAGCTTGTGAGAAACTTGGATTGCCATAATCTTTCCACAGAACAAAACATATCAAACAAAGTTAACTATGCAAGGTTTATCATGGCTGAACTACGGCTTGTGTTTGAGAAAGGGTGGGAAAAGCCTCATTCTTTGTACCAGGAAAGCCTTTTTAAAACTATGAATATAAACTATCAAGAGAGCTCCTCACTTTTAGATGCAAGTTATATCCCCTTTCTGGGAGTTGAGGGATCTCTTCGCTTATTCCTTAAATTGAATTTCAAACAAGCATGGTGTGAAAGTTGGCTCAAATACAAGCCAGACATTTTTATATCAGAACTGTTGCAATTTATGTTCACAATTATCAAAGAAGGAGGTGAGTTAATCAAGCTCACTGGCAATCTGGAAAAAGATGATACTCTGGAAAATAGAACATTTGTTATGTTGTCTGGTTATTGTGGGTTATTCTCAGGATTTTTGATGTTCCTGGACCTGTATACGAACTCCGATGTCTGGGCTTCTCTCCTGTTTTCAACAGAAAATGGTAACAATGTGTTGCCGCAGGATCTTGCCCAGTCTTTCATTCAATTATGTTTCAAGAATATTGTGAATGAAAGCTCTTGGCAATTTATAATAAAAATCCTGCAGTCTATGCTGGAAATTTTTGGAATGAGTTCCCCGCTATCAAATTTATTGAACAATCAAAAGAGTAGATCTCTGACTTCATACCGTCCTTTTACTTATGATCTCAAGAAACCACCCGTGGTAAGAGCTATTCTTGAGTTTTTATACATGTGCAGTTTTCACCCACGGACAGTTTTACTTTGTTGCCATTCAGCTCATTTGGAAAATCAGGTACGTATTTTGCAGTTGCTTAAGGTTCTAATTTATTGTATTTGCAGTTACATTAATGCCCACTTGCATGGGAACATAAATGTGGGAGTAACTGTTTTCTGTGAAACTTATTCATCTCACATTGTAGCAGATGTAGATAATTTACTTAATTCATGTTTATGCATTCATACACTGAACTTAGATGAATAAGCCTTCTTTACTCAATTTTGATGCTTGCTAACATCATAACAAACTAGCTGCTTATGTAGGACCTATTCAACTGATAATGTAGCAGGACAATTTAACATCTTAATTCATGTATCTGTTTTATAACGTTCACCCTTATTCTCTTTTGTACTACCCATCAGCGCACTTTTTCGTGTCTGCAACCCTTCACATGAACCCTTGTTCTGGCTTTCTTATATTAATTATCTTAACATTCTTAAGGTTGCCACCTGTTCCTGATACAACATCAGACACATTTGTAAGTGCCTAGTGGTGTCACATTGGTTGTCCGTTTGTATGATTACTCTTCAATGCCAACTTTTTGCCTGATTATAATGGTCTCAAGTAGATGTAAGCAGTACACTATCTTCATACATTGATATTAATAATATTATGTTTAGGTCACATATTTTGTTCAGTTTCTTTCTGATTTCTTATTTTATTTAGTACCCATGTCATAAACTGACCAGTGATGCCATTGTTTCTTTGTTTAGGTACCAGAAGAGAAAATAAAATTGCCACCAATCCGAATGCTATCACCTCATTGTCTAGTCCATATAACTTCACAGGAATCTTCAAATATTCAGGTGATAGGTAGTCTGCAGTGTTCATTCCAAGGAAAATGTTCGATTGATAAAGTTATTTATGAAGACATTGTTTCTCTGGCTACAATCTTGCTTGTGCATTCATCAGCAGAATCTGATAATAAATTCCATGCAATTCTTGAGAATTTGTATGTTCTTTCTTCCCTTTGATAAGTTCTCTGTTTCATAGAGATGCTATGTTGTTATGAAGTACAAATTGACATGTTTTTAATAACTATGTCTGTCAACTTTATGTAGATGTTTGGTACAGTTGTTCAAAGGGAAGTCATTTCAAATTGACATGTTTTTAATTAAAGGGAAGTTGTTGGCAAATTGACATGTTTTTTATAACTGACCATGTCTATCAAATTTATGTAGATGTTTGGCACAGTTGGTCAGAGGGAATTTGTTGGTCCGTACTGTTGGCTGGAGAAGATCGCTTTTATGCACAAGATTAAATAACATTTGGCAGGAACTTATAAAGGATTTTTATCTTAAAGGTTAAATATATGATATTACACCTTAAGGAAGCCAAAATGAACCTCCAGAATGCTTGTGAATTTTTCCACAATAGAGGCCCCATAAAATTTGGAGGAAATGCTTTTGTGCTAAAGGAATTTGTTTGGAAATTGTTGATAGGAATAAAGAGGAGAAACTGCAAGTTGCTTGCGATATTTACTAGATCTGAGAATGCTCCATATGCATGTAGATATCTGTCCCATAATAGAACATCATTGGACATACAAAAATCGGGAGAATGTGTTTATTTATTCATGTATCTCTCTAGCTGCATGCATACAATAAATGCCTGGGTTAATGGTCTTAAAGAAATATTATATTTCAATAAAATAATATATTTGATGTCAATTAAGTCAAATTTAGTCCTAGAAGAATTCAACTCTAATGTATCTGACAAGCGTGGAAAGTGCTGCTGAATTTGGTTATATGAAATCCTTTTAGCCTGATGAGGATATTATGCTGTCTTCAGAACATGCTGAGTTATTGCAGTTATGCCAAAGCCTTGGTGTCATGGAAGGTCTTCACCTGTAGAGGAGGCTAGAAATCTGGTATGTACTGTGGATGAATCTCTAATGCTTTCCTCGACAGGATGGTGTCATTTAACTTGAGAAGCTCTCAGTTGAGGATGTTATGGATGCCAAGATGAAAGTGTGAGTGAAACTGAAGGGAAGGAGTCCAATTGTTATATAATGTTATAGTGTCTATCTTGTCCTTGTGATGAGCACTCATGCCTACCATTTTATTTTGTTAGTTATATTGCAATATTTGAACCTGAGGTAGCAGAGTTGCAGAATATCACACTATCCACAGACTGGAGACTGAACTCAAAACCAGTAATATAACAATTTCAAATAACTACATAACCTAAATTTTGCCTTGACTAGAGTCAAGATGATGAAACTTCATTTTTTTTTACCTTAAAGAGTGTCTGGGAGGAGAATCTATGTAAATGTCACCCAGCTCTATCACAAAGAAGACATCATACTTCATCCATTCCATTTGGTATCTAGTGTGACTTTGTAATATTCCCCCTCAATTTTTTTCAAATTTTATCACAACAAAACTAGCACAAACATCATTGATTAGTGTTAGCTCCAAAGATAACCAACTTGGAAAGTAACCCTCACCAAGAATGTTCACCAAGATCCCAATGTGGGTGAGGTGATAGCATATGGTGTCGGGGGTCGTTAGCAACTAGAAAGAAATACAAAGCTTGCTAGGTGGCTAGCCGACCATGGATGAAAGTAAATGCTGGAAATACAAGTAGGCGCATAACTGACCATAAGCTCAACCACTTATTCAGCGGGAGCAACTAATTACAATTTTTATAAGGCAGCAAGCCGACCATGAATCCGCTCTGCCACTGATTCAGTGGGGGGGATTATTAAATTTAAAGTGCTGGAAATTAAAAGCTTCAACCACTTATCCAGTGGGAGTTAAATACAAAATTAAATTACAACAATGAATAAACAGTTGTTAGTACTACTAAATCAGCTTTACAAAATAGAGTTTCTAGCTGCAAATACATAGAAATATGCTTCCAAAACCACAAAGAGTTAGAGTAATAAACCTCTAACAATTACAACATAAGAATTATATGAAATTGAGCTCAAACCAGCATTATAATGAAACTAAACAAGTCTGATCAGAAACAGTAAGTACAAAAAATCAGACCAGCAATGAAGTAATTCACCATAATGGTCGCCACTTCTTCAAATTAGTACGGAAAGACTTCAAATAGCAAACAACTGAAGCCTCTAGTCATGGCGTCCAACTTCCAATTGAGAGAATGTGCCAAACATAGCTGAAACAAATGGCACAAATCCCAATGCACTCAACAGTGAAAAGGTATGACCTCCAAGAAGGTCAACCCTCTCCCAAAAATCAAAGACTCGGCAATAAAATCTGAAACTTTGCAAAATTGGGCGGCCTCCACAGAGAAACAGCATGGGCCAGTACCCAAAACCTGATAAAAATCAGAGGCGAAGCTAAGAACAGAAATTCGCTTTAGCCATAGTCTTCAGCAGTACAAAAAAATTATAAACTAGCAACCTTACTGTAATTAAAATAAAAAATTGAGCTCTATCCACACTTCTGGATGAAGCATGGTCTTTAGTCACCTTCTAGGAAGCCATAGCTTCAGGCCTGAAGAAAGGTATCAAAAGCTAGAAGGCACGCAACCCCTGTAGCAAAGTCTGAACTCAATTCAGCAGCATAACATTATAATTTTTCCAAAAGATAAGAATGAATGAGCAAGGCTTCAATAATTAAGCTCAACAGGCAACTGAATCAACTTGTAATCTCCACAAAAGAAAACTCTTCAATTTCCCCAAGGGATGCCCATCTCCAAAAATGCACTTTTAAAAATATTTAAAGTACTTAAATATTCCTTCCTTAGCATCCACTTTTTTCAATTTGCAAAAGGAATATTAAATTACCTTTTTAATTTCTCCCTAGGCATCAAGGCAATTGGCATTTAATTTAACTTTTGAAAATATTAAACTTCTCCACATAGGCGTCCAAGACATGACCCCCCTTTAAAAACAACTTAAAGTCATTCGCCTAGGCATGGGGGTACAAACTCAGAATATAAAATTGACTAAGTGTTGAAACTCAGTCCAAAGAAGCAACTAAAACCAACGCCCAAAATTGATTCTGCCAGACTGCCAGAAATAGCATGATGATTCAAGCTGAGCTGCTGATAATGCCACTACCAAAAATAGACATACTAAAAATAGCAAGTGCCAAAAATAGTAAGTTCACTTCAAACTCAACATAATGCCAAACTGAGTAGTACACATGACTTACTATAAATAGTAAGTGCCTAGAAAGGTTAACGGATTCAAATGCATGTCACACCACCCTAGAGATCTTTGAAAACCCAGAAAAACCTAGAAACCTTTCTTGCATGCAAGGAATCAGAGAGAAATGCATGTCATTTTCTCAACATGCATGTTACCTTATCCCGGAACTCTTCAAAAATCCAGAAAGCTCCACCGGACATGCATAAAAATTCTTAGATGTAAACCTTCAAAACCTCCTATAAAAGTGGAAACCCTAATTTCCATTTTTGCTTAGCCTACGAGTTTCCGGAAATAGGCTAAATCCAACTGAAGAGCGTAGAGCTAAATTGGGGACATTACAGACTTCCCTATTGGTCCAAAATTTTGTCCATTCGTTTAACAATATGCTAATAAGGGACCATAGCTTTCTCATGTGGTTTTGCCATCATCTCTGCAACCACTAGAAGTCTTTTGGCTATCTAATCTTTATCTCTTTAATCAACTATCAAGCTATATATTTTAAAACAAAACAAAAGGAAGAATTACCTAGCTACATGGAATGGAATGTTGCAATAGAACCAAAAGTCTCCAATTGCACTTTTGGTTGCATCATGTTTATCTTTGTTCCAACCCATACTCTCAAGTGACGGTTGGGAACCCGAAGTAGTGCATGGAAAAATATATGAATCCAACCTAGATGCACAAACTCTAGGCCCAATGCTAACATTGCCACTGCCATTGCCACTAGCACTAAAACTACCAGTAGCTGAAGGTGGAGGAATTGGAGGCATGGAAGAAGAAGAATTTCCAACTCCACCCATGGCTTCCATTTCCTCTCTTTGCCTCTTTTTAAATTCTTTTTGCTGCTCAAAGGTTTCCAATTGCACTTGCACTTGCACTTCATGCATAACCTCAGGAGGGACTTTTGGGCATAGATTAGCATGACGACCACGTATATGTGCAAGGTGGTATTTCAATCTATTATTGCTCCCCCAACCATAGTTGTTTTGCAATGAAAACATGCTACGTCTCCTTTCTTTTGCCCAAGGGTAATAATGGCATGTTTCCAACAAGGGTCCTTTCTAGTTTGAGACATTGTGAATGTGATAGAGACAATTTATAGATTTTAAAAATGTTGCAATAACACATAAATAAATAAAAAAATAACATTCAAAGTTTATAATCAAACTAATATTAAAAACCCTAGGGTTTGCAACTATAAAACTATTTTTTTTCACAAGAACACCTAGGGTTTGTTCAACAAAAAACTTAAACACACCTAGGGTTTGTAACTTGTTCTTTGTTTCACTAAAACAAAATAGAAGAAATAAAGAAGAGAAATGAAGTTTTGGTTTAAAAAAACAAAAAAAACCTTCAAAATTCAAACATACATCTTAAATCTTCTTTGATATCAATGGAAATCTCTTTCCAATCCCTTGTAGACTCCTCTATGCACCAAGATCACCTAAGAACCTGCTCAAATGTGATTCAACAACCAGTTTTTGCTCAATCTCCTTGCTGGTTTTCCTTCAATGCAAATATATTTTGGCTCTACCTCTTTTTTATTTCTTCCTTGGCTTGAAAATGAAATGAAGTGTCTTTTGGAGTCAAGGAGGCAAAATTAAAACCAAAATGTAAAACATAAAAAGACTTGCAAGTGTTTTTTTTTTTAATATTTTTATGTTTTGCTGTCGTGGCCAAGTCTGGGGGTTGAGACTTGCCCATACCCAGTGAGTCTGGCGAGTACTCAGCCTCTGAGTCTGCCAGACTCATTTACCCTGAACCGGCTCGCGACTCGCCGAGTCTAAGCGAGTTTTGGTGAGTTTTATAACATTGATACATACATACATACATACATACAAACATACATACATATAGATAGCCTAACATTGCTTTGCTGACTAGATAGCCTTCTTCTACAAGCAGCTAGAACCACTGTCATCCTACTTGGTTGGTCTTTCATTATTTCCAAAAATCTTACCTGGCTGTAGTAATTCTTCAAGCCAAGTTGGCATTTCTAGGATGACAGCTGATGTCCAATATGTGAGGAGTGAAAGGAACAAATTCTCCTCTTAGTATAAGTGTCACAGATCTAATTGGCCCTGTTCTTTTTAGCTTCTATTCATGGAGCTCCACTTTTCCTCACATAGTGGAAATATTGGCATTATGCATTACCTTGGAGCATCATTGGAGTTATTTTTAATACTCCTCCATGTGAAGACAGTTTGAGAAATTCATTAACTTGTGTACTCTTTGCTCTTAATCTAAGCTTTCCAGAGGAAATCTTAGGTTGCATGAAACTCTATTCGTTCCCTCCTGACAATGGGAATCTATCTCCCTAGACTTTTGGTTTGCCCATGACTCAGAGGCAACATGAGAGCATTGTTGTCAGTGTTGCATGTTTTCTAGAGCAATTATTTTCATTCCTTGCACTGTGATTATAGATGCTCTGAAGATTATAAATCCGTTCTTATGACATGTATGGAGCAACTATGTGCTTCCATTTGTCATCCTTTCAAATCACAATACTAGATTTCTGATAGAATTTTGGCAATTCTTCTAGAAAATTCTCGGTTGATTGTTGCAAGTCTTTACTTCCTTTCATCTGCAAATGGATGGTCAAACAAAGAACTTCAATCTCACCATAGTACATGCCCTCCACATCTGTATAACTGTGATAGTCACATTTTCAGAAGAAATTCATGTATTAAAGTTTGTTATGGCTTCCATCTAGTGCTTTATGATATCTAATCAACAAACTCAGCCAAGTACTAGGCATCTTGTGATTGATATTGGTTTCCTTGCAGTTCCAGAATAATGTCTGGTTGTGGTTTCATTTAGACAAGTAATGTTTTGAGATGAAGCATTATAAGATTAAGGTCGTCTGATATGATCAATCATTCAAATAGTTGCAAGATAGTTTATACAAACAAAAATTCAAATGCAGGCTTAAATGTAACTAAGTTTGAGTAAAATACATGAGATTCTGCCTCTGTTGGAGATTTATTGCACAGATTTTGAAGCTAAGCTGTCATTGAATTATTTATACTACCTATCTGTGGAAGGTTCCTCATACCATGATTTTTTAATCCTTTTACAATGAAACAAAAACCAGTTGCAAAATGCAAAATAACAAGCCAATCGATCATTTCATATGATAACCTTTGTGTTGTTTTTGGAAAACTTAAATGATGATAGTTATTCAATCTGGCCAACTCGTCCAGAGGTTGTGGCATAATGGTAAAATTGCATTTATAAAGAGAGTAATGGTAACTTGAATCCCCAGACCACAATGAGGCGTTCCATAACTTGGATGGCATGTCATGGAGATTGTATAGTACTGAAAATGGAGTAAATTCATTAAGGGGTGGCCCAGGTTTAAACAATTTCTGCAATAAGGTGGCTTCCAATCTCAATGTCAAACCTGAGAAGGAAGAATATAACTGGCCAACTCATAATCAAGATGAAAACAGGTGTGATTAAGGTAATTTATTGTCAGTACCAAAATATGATACTAATTGAATGTACAATGTATGACACTTAAATAAGTTAATAACATCACTTCTCCTTTACAATCCTTAGCCATATTTCAAAACATTTTCTACAATACACAAGTCATTTGATAGTTAGGAATCAGGATAATCATCACATGAAGCATAACATGGCATTCACTTGTCTGGACAAGTCTTTAATGTTGCTAGGTAGTGGTCTATTAATAGTTGGATTTATTTTTAAGAAAGCTTGAATCAGTAATCATTCTTACCAGTACACCATTTTCTAGGATTGAATCAGCATAATATGTAGCTGCATGTCATTCAAGTCATAAATTAAATTATTTTAGTTAAATAACATAGCCAAATTGTAAAATGTAATTAGTTGTAGAAATTGCTAAACCTTTCTCCTTAACTAAGAGGATTCACTGCTATACCAGATCATTCCTTCTTTGAAGAATACCATGAACATCTAAAGAATCTCCTATGAGGCTGTGTCTAATATTTTTTACTTGATTTGCTGGTGATTGGAGGTTGAAGAAGTATCACTGCTTAGGGTCCTCCAATTCATTTTGCATCTATGAAATTTTGTTTTTTAATATTTTATATTTGATGTTTCTTTCCACTCTTTGTTTTTCATTTTGTAATTCTGGGATGAATGTCATTGCAAGTTTATGAGTATCATGAATTTTCATTTGGTGATTTTTCAAATTTTATTATTCAAAGTAAGAAGACACTTTCTTGCAGTTCTTGTCAACTTTAAAGATAGAGGTATAATGTGTTTAACCACAATTTTAAATGCAGTTTGTCACTGGATTGTGATGATGAATGTGATGTAACGACGGAACAAGCTAGCAGTGTCTGTGATGTTTTATCAAATGCTGCAAAAGAACTACTTTGGACCCTCTACTTTGCATTTCCATTCTCAGTTTCTGGTGCTTTGCAGTTTGATAGAGGCAATGCTATATTTACAAAAAGAATATGCGATGGCTTCAAGATTCTGCAGAAAAGAAAACTATTGTTTTACAGAAGTAAAAAGGTATACAAGATTTCTTTCTTTCTTTCTTGAAATTTGATGTAACATAATTTTGAAGGTTTGCTGAAAGTATTGTTTCTAGGTATACCACATTTGAGCTCTTATACATTGTTGTTAATCCTTAACTTCCATAAACCCTCAATTAGATTGTGATGTATAGAAAAACTCTCAACTCCATCAACCATTAGATGTGTACTTATTAGCTCAATTCTCTTTGAAATTGGACTATCCTCCTTCATTGTAATTAAAATATCCGCTGTGGGGGTTGGTGGTGGAAAATAGTTACCAAGGTTCTACAATGAAGTGTTCTTTTGGGTGCAGGAATGTCTCCTTATTCCTTAGGGATGCTACTAGAGTGACACATAGGAAGCATCCTGACCAGTTACAGTACACTTGGGAGCAGATGGGAATGTGTTTCTCATCCTCAGGTTATCCCTTGGTTTCTTGGTCCCCAAATTACTATCATTCATAAAATATCCAGATGGAAACCAAAATCTGTTAGAAGGCATGCTGAAAGTTAGGCTGATTGCCTGTTCAAGGTGATCTAAGGCTGATGGGTTGATTGGTATTCTTTCTAAGTTGTCTGAAACTTCTAGCATCTAGTCAATCAGGCTGATAAAATTCTTGGTCCCCAAGCTAGTAATATTCATAAACTATCCAGGTAGGAGCCAAAATCTGTTAAAACCCATGTTGAAAGTCAGGTTGATTGCCTGTTCAAGGTAATCCAAGACTGGTGGGATGACTGGTATTCTTTCTAAGTTCTCTGAAACTTCTAGCAACTAGTCAATCAAGTTGAAATTCTTTGTCCCCAAACTAGTACCATTCATAAAATATCTAGGCAGGTCCCAAATCTGTTAAAAACCATGTTGAAAGTCAGCCTGATTGCATGTTCAAGGTGATCCAAGAGGTATTCTTCCTAAGTTATTTGAAGCTTCTAGCATTTTGGCCAAGTTTAAACCTCAGTTATCAAATTGGAATTTTGGCATGGGTATGGGTATGCGGGTATGGTATGTAGTTATGACAATTTTTTTAGATTGGATATGTTTTGGTTATGTTGATTAAAAAGACATAAAGAATAAGAAATATATACATACTTACAGCCAAAAAACAAGAATTAATTTCATAATACCACATATCATGCATATGCTAAACAAACTACCATACATATTACAAATTTGAAAAACAATATACTAATTTGATATCAATTTGTCAAGTTTAAATGTCATGATAGATATTCATTGTTCATTGATTCAATCATTATTCACAAACTCGGATTGAAAGAGTATTGTGCAAGCCAAAAATTTCTGAAATAGCAAAAGCTCGGCAAGACAAAAATTTCTGATTTGGCAAAAACTTGACAAAATTCGATAATTTAGAAAAGTACTTAAGTTTCTTTAGAAACACAATTATTTTGCAAAATTCAATTATAAAATGTATCAAATTAGTCTAGAAAACCATGGGGAATTGTTTTCTATTAGATTTGATATCCTTGAATACAAATGGAGTATAAAATCACATTATCATTAGGAGTCAGATATAATAGTTGATTGATAATTATTATGAATTTATGATGATTGTCCTTGAAAATCACATCATGAATTGCATATCTAGGAAAGTAAAAAATTACAGGTTCTAATGTAATGTCCCCTTTTTTTTGAGTATTCAACCAACAAGGTCATCTAGCCTATTTGATTCACATAGGCTATGATCAGGCATTTTAAGGGAATAAAAGTTAAATTAATTATTTATAAAGTTGTCTAAATAAATTAAATCATAAGGATAACTTATTTTTTAATTTATTTAATTAAAGTGACTTAAAATAAAAATATTAAATATTATAAAGTTACTTTATTAAATAAAGTGTGCTTCTAGAAGATTTGAGGTTACACTGGATTCTTCTAGAAGACTCAGTTGAGCCTTTAAAAGGAGAGGAAAGCAAGTCATTTGATCATCCTGATTTTTGACATCTTTTATCAGATTATCTTGGAGAGCTTGTGTTTGCAAGTTCAGTGTGCCCTAGGACAAAAACCAGTGGTACACGGCGACGCATCCCTTGCCCTTTTGCCCCCCGTACCCATATCCGAGATGTTTCGGGGACAGTGGACACCTTGGGGACATTTCCTAGGCATCCCCAAAATGTTTCCTTTTCTGGAACGTCCCTAATTTGAGGAAACGTACTGGGGACGGCCAGGGGACTGTCAACCGTCCCCGGGATAGTCAGGGGACACCCAAGCATCCCTCAACCGTCCCGGGGATGGCCGGGATTCCCCTATTTTCCAGCAGCCTTAAAACATAAAAAAAAAGTTCTAAAATTAAAAAAGGTTTTTTTAATGCTTTTCTATGTGGACCCCACGCCCTCCCAACCCTAATATGCCAGCCTCTCATACTCAGGAGTTGGTTGGAGTTCCATTAGATGAGCCAGCCTCTCATACTCATAGTGGTAGTGACTCAGACTCTGGGTCTGATTTTGATGCAATGTTGGCAGATGGCGAGTAGAGGCAGCCATCATACTTTCTATTACTATATTTTGGACATTTGTGACTTTGTCATTTTGACATTGTAGTGCAAACTTGTAGCCTTTGGGCATTTTATTATTTTATATCATATGCACATTGACAGTTTGACATGAATTATGGTCCATGGAAGCAATTAAGTACCTGTAGTATTAATTTGTTCGACTCTATAATGCATATGTCAATATGATTGGTGATTACATTTGCAACTTTATCAATTTTCATTGTTATGATTATCATTACTCATATGAATATCTGAAATTTCCCTATATTTTTAAAATTATATATATAGTCGTAATTGCCACTCTCAATTGTGGCGTAGTTTGTTGAAGATTTGTTACCTTGATGGGTACGGTTGTCTACAACATTTGCCATATGATGTTCTTCGACTCCAACCACAATGATGTACTTGCCGCCTCATTGGAGGTTCTCCTTTCCTTGGCCATTGCTTGCTTTACTTCCACTTTGGCCTCTCCAAGTCTTTACTTCCTTGTACGAGGGTCTGGGTACAGGACCTTCTTCGTTTGTGCTCTGGTAATTGCCAAATCCTCCTCATCCTCCATGTCTAACATATTTATACCTTTTTGTTTGGGGCAATCGGTGTCTTCATGATCGCTTGGTTTGCAACACTTACATAACATTCCTCCTTTACCTTGATTGTTCTAGCATTCTCTAGCAAAATGACCCCATTTATTGCACTTTCAGCATTGTATCATAGGTCTTCCTTTAGAATCATACTGGATTCAGCTTTTTGGCCCATTGTTGTACCAATCGTTATTTCCTTGTCTTTTGCAGTACCCGCTAGGAGATGCATTATTGTTGTCATTATTTTGTGGTTTAGGAGTGGTTAGAGGTGGTGATTGTTTTCCCTAGGTGAAAGTTCCAATACCTAACAGATGTCACGAAATGATTTCTTTGAACAATTATTTTTTGTGTGACCTATTTTACAATCAATGCACCATAGTTCTTTAGTTTCTTTTGGGTTTTCTTTGTCGACCTTCAATTCTTTCATCATATGCATCATATCTCATTAGAGGGCCTAAACATTTTTAGATTCTCCGTCACTGTTGTCGTATGTACTCTCATCGTTATCCGTCTTCCATTTTGTTCGAGAGGATGTTTTGTTTTCACTCTCAATGTCCATCGCCCAATTGTAAGCTTCTACGTATAACGACGAAGGTACTACCTTCATTTTCTTGCACGGTGAGGGGATTAGTCCTTAGATGAACCAACACTTCTTCAACCCATCTATCGACTAGTTCTCGAGCTTTACCAACAATTCTTTGAGCCTACAATTGTAAGCTCATACGTTCTCGTGCTTCCCCTGTTTGGTGTTATATATCTCAACGATGATCTCATTGTCGTCCCATAATAGTCTAAATTCTGCCTCAAATGCCTTTCTTAGTGCATCCCATGAGGTTGTGTCTTCTGCTGCCAGTTCGGTGAACCAATCTATTGCTATGCCCCGTACCGTTGCTAGGAATGCTCTCAACCAATAATCTTTGTCTTCTTGGCTGCTCACTATCCATATGGCCTCACAAGTTTTGCAATGTCTCACCAGATCCTCTGACTTGTTTTGCCTCTCCACACTTAGACTAGCTAGTGGAGTCACCATCTTCCTTCCCCTATGTTCTCCTTGCATGTTGGACCTATTTGGACTATTTCACTCGGTATGTTTTGGTGCCTATCCTATACTCACGACCACGTACGAGTCCTCTACTTTTCCACCCTCAACGTCCTTTGCACTCCGGGTATCTCGGGGATCATTCTTGCACTCCCTCTGTTTGGAGGTCTTTGGTTCGAACCCTCCAATTCTAGGTTCTTCTCCGGATATGGATAGTTTTTGAATGCGATGCATGTTATTTTCAATTTCTTTGGTTAATTCATTTTCAAAGTCTCTTTCTTCTTCATTGTCCGATACTATCTTTATGGATAGTTGTCTTCGTTGGTCGGCAAGGTTTTGGTTTGTTTCTTTGGCGATTATTCTTAATCATCTTTGTCATTCCTCTTGTTCTCTTACTCTTAGGGATCTTCATACCCGTTCTTCTGACAATTCCTGACCGCTTGGGTTTTGGTTCCTATCTTTATTTGATCATATGAGCATTAATTTCCAAGAGTATGCCTATGGCTGGTGTCACACTCTTCCTCCTCAGGTTTGTTTCACTCTTCGTATTGTTGCAATATTTTTTGTCTTCTTTGTTCTCTGTCTTTATCAGTCTGAAGATCCTAGAGTATGATGTAGTGACGTGCGATCAATCTCGGTAGTCTATCGAGAAGGTGGTCAACCTATGGGTTGACACTCAGATTGTCTCAGATGGCTACCTGAGGGACGTCTCGCTTGAGAGCTTCCCTTCGTACGTGTTTCTTTAGTGAGATATCGTACAAATTCAGGTCTTCTATCAACGTTTCTTCTCTTTCCTTGTTTGCTTGTATTGGCTCTTCGGTTTCCTGACCCATTATGACGCCATTATTCTCGTCTATCTGTTGTGTATGAGAGTTTGTATCGACAACGGTGCCAAATGCTTGTTGCTCTGTCATCTGATAAATTAAATACATGAATTAATAATGGAGATGACAATGCATACAAGATACATGCATAAAATATATCTTTATTTGCTCTTGAATTTATTATAGAAGACCAGAGATGGTCAGCCAAGGATCATAGTCGATTTGACTAGATCATACTACTCTCCTTAATGATACACAATGCATTTAAAGGACCCAGTGGTTGCCAAGAACACAATTGTCAACCAATCGATGCTTATAACTACCCAAAGCCGACAATCAATTAATACATAGTCGGATAACCAATAATACTTGTTGGCGTTTCAATTAGCACTTTTGGAGTGCTTATTGGAAACGGATAGCTATGCACAGTGTGTAGTAATTGCTTTTCAAATTAGGAGGGGAAGCTCCCTCTTTTTGCTGATGTTTGCATAAAAAGTAAAGTAAACTCATGTTCCTATCTTTTTACTTAGCGGCAGGGCACAAGGGTGCATAAAGCACAATGCGTTGCAGTTAAGGTTTTCTCTAGTTTCTGCAGATATTAACTACAACTAAGCTAACTTTTAATCTATCCTATCTCCTCAAGATAAACAGAGCAAAAGGGGCATAGGAGCGGGAATGGAATGGTTCGATCACTTAGATGAACTGTCTCTCATAATGCATCTGAAGGCTCTGAACTTCTAGATTTACACTGAAATAGAATCCACACAAGTAATCTTCAAACGGTAGGCTAGATCTCAAGATTCCCAAGGAGGCACCAAGTCCTTTCCGAGGTGTAGGCTGAAAGGTAGACTAATAGAAACAACAAAGGACGATAATCTAACTCTCTAAATTCCCAAGGAGGCGCAATGCTCTTTCTAAGGTGTAGATTGAAAGACAGATTATTGAGAACAACATACAATGATAAATTTTGAGACTTTTAGATCAAATGCAAGGTAGCTCTCTTGATTTATTATCTCAATCTTCGATCAAAGGTTACACTTTGGGATAACAACTTGTGTCAAAGAGACAATCACACATGAAGCTATCACACTAAGAATACATGAACATGGATTGAACACACCTATTTGAATAAAAAGAACACAAGTTGTACTTAGCGTTTTCTATCACAAATGCAATTCAAGAACATATACTAAGCGAACAAAGTCGAAGACTTGTGAGCTCAGTATTTTGCTGCCGTGAAGTAAAGTTCCAAAATAATGAGCAAAGACTCTTATTTATAGAAGCTCAAAGGAGTAGGCAACCCTAAAATCTCCTTGAGTTAACAATGAGTTCTTGCCAATCTGCAAGATTTATTCCTATGTCTAAAAGTAGGTAACCTAATAGTTAACTAGAAATCTACTTTAGTTAACTGAAACTAAACTAAAAGAGAACACCAAATACAAAAGTGCCTCCAAAATAGACATCCACAATTAGTGGAGATAGACATGCATGATCAGTGGGACGTTAACTTGGAAAGAGGCATCAAGTTAACTCCTGCTTGTCATAAATGCTATTTTGGAGGGGTAGGACATCCTAACTGGGTGTTTTACACCTCATCACCTCTAGTCAACAATTCTTCTAGCCAATCGTTGACTTCTTCTGCCTCTGGACAATTAATGCTTCGCAGGATGATGACGTGTCGCTGCAGCATCTCTTCGCCATTCGCAATCTGCTACTGATATTCAATATTCTTTGTAGCTGTGTCATCCAGCCTTGTTGACATGAAGTGTGGAAGGTAGTGTGGTAGTAACCGGTGGCGACTATGTGATTGGAGTAACTACCTTCCGCATCTTCTTGCTATCCATCGAATGGTGATGCCATCTACACCTTCCAAGGTGTCCAAATTGACTTCTGGGTGTGCTTGATGTAAATCGGTGTCAACCGTTTTCAGGAAGTCATGAACCAAGACCGTTTTGGTCTTGTGTTCGATTTGGGAGAATTGCATTCTGAAAACCTTGAAGATTGACTGTGCACACGATGTTGTTCAGACAACTTTTTCTGCAACTACTAAAAATAGCCTTACTGAGTACATTTTATAAAAAATTTTGAGATGTGGGTTTTCTTGGGAATAATTTTCTAAATGGACCCAGAACATCAAAAATTTCAAAAAGTTTATTTTCTTCATACATGCAAGAGCCCTTCGAGGTAGAGGTTTCAGAAGCAACAAAAGCTTATTTTTCCCGAAAAAAATCTAACACATGGGTATTGTAGGTGCTTCAAAGCTGAACAAACCTAGTTTGTCTGATTTTTGAAATTATGACTTTTTTCAGAAAACCCTAAAAAAGGGGCAACAGGTCAACTTTTTCTGGTAAAATTTGGCGCGTGGGTTTTGTTGAAAAACTGTGTTGATCATACCCAGAAGGTCAAATCTGTGAAGAATCTTCGTTTACTTGGACATGCAAGAAGATCTAAGACAAGAATAGAGGAAAAAGACAAGAAGTTTGGAAGTTATCAACTACCTCTTTGGATCTTTAGGAAAATTATGCCTAGAAATGTAGTCCTTGATGATCTATCCCTCTGTGCAACTTTATTCTTGAAATCATGAAGAACACTGAAAAACCCTCTGTTAGATCTTCAAAAGACGTTGGAGAGGAAAAATGCTTGTTCTTGAGCTTCAACCTGCAAAGAAAGATGTTGAATTATGACGCCTAGACTTGATTAATAGTGTTTGATGTTGAATGCATCAAGTTTGGGCACCAACACATGATTGTGGGGTCAATTTGCCTGATCTGGAGTTCACATAACTAATTTCCACCAATTTGTGGACGTTTTAGACATGAAAAGGCTTTCTAAATAGACAACTTCAGTCAACTGGGCCTAGTTTGACTTTAGGCATCCAAGTTGAGAAGTTGAGCAATTTTTATTCTTCTTTCTGTGACGAAGTACCTCCATTTGATCCCTGATTCTGGTTGCTCAGTTGATCTTGAAGTGTTGTTGACAGATCCATTTGCTGAGATGAAACAATTCTAAAGAAGTGTGTTTGGGAGCTACAAAGCTCAAAACCTGAGTCTGATGCCTCTGATTCTTGGGCGCCTTTTCCCAAGAAGGTGCATTTTTCACCAGACTTAGTCAATTTCTTGAGTGTTCTTCAATTCCTCCAGTTTGACCTTCCGTATTCTGATCTGAGATCACCGATGACTGATGAGTCTGATGATCTTGCAGAAACATGGGATGGATAACCAGTTCAGCCTCAGAAAGGATGACTAGTTTTGCGAATCTTGAAAGTTGATTTAAGGGTTTCAAAAGTATGGGCGCTCCTAGCCTGCAGGGGCGCCTTTGACCTTTTGACTTGTTATTTTTAGTCTGCAATCTTTCATGAACTATCTCAGCTTGATCCCTGTCAACAGATGTTTGATTTATCTGTTGAATTCGTTGACGGTGTCATTGTTGAGATTGATCCAGACGGAGAAGGACTTCTTGGAGGTCACTGAGCTTGCAGACTGCATCTGATTGCCCTAAAAGCTGGGTGCCTATTTCTAGGAAGGTGCAATTTCCTTAACACTTAGCCAATTCTTTATGTTCTTCATCTCGCCTTTACCGTTAGTGTTTTTTGGTTGATCTTCGTCTATGAATGCTTGACAGGTCACACGAGCTTGCAATTGGATTGATTGTGAAGCTGAAAGGATGCTGAGCAGATGCCTTGTAGAAAATAGCTATTGAAAAATTCATTTGGTTGCCTAGAATGATGGGCACCCTTGGTCAGCAGGGGCTCTTTTGCTTTGATGTTCATTGATTTACCCTTCGTTTCACGTGCTCAGATGATCAATAGCTGTCGTCATTTGATGCGTCTCGTAGACTGGCGAATAGGGTCATTGCAAAGTTGGGCTGATGTCGGGGAGATCACTTGGAGATAAGCTTGCTCAAAAACTGACATCTAGATAGTCTCATTCTTGGGCGCCCCTGAGCTACAGGAGCACTTTTTTATGTTTTGACTGTTATCTTTAATGCTATTTGCTTTCGGCGCCTTCTGTCTTCGCGCTTTGTGTTTACCATTGTAGCTCGATTGACTTGATCACCATTGTTGACGATGCAAACGCCTTCACTGTAGCAATTGCTTTCACCATGCTGTGTGTACAGGTGCTTGAAAAATTCACCAAGGCATTGACCGCGTAGCATCTAGCATGTAGCAAGGCATCCATCTTCCAGACTTAGAAAATTTTCAGCATTTTTCAACTTTTGAAAATCCCCTCCGCTGCGAAGCACCTTTTCGAACATTTTTCGCCATGGATTCTTCCTTGAAGCTTTTGAGGCTTGGATCTCGACACTTGGTACTAGCCATTGTACCATTAATGGTCGTGGAGGTCTTATCTTTCTTCCTAAAAAATGAAAATGATCCCACCAGAGTAAAACAAACTTTTTGGTGATTTTGACGTGACCACTGTGATTGTGAAGTCAATTTATACTATCAAAATCATTTTCAACTAATTCTGGAAAGGTCCTATTTTTCAGGGGTTTTCCTAAAAACAGGGGTATGAAACCCTAATGTTCAAATTTTTATAATTTTGCAAGTATCTCCCTTGATGTAAACCCACAAAAAGCCTATGTTTTGTTTGACCTAAAATAGACTTTTGACAACAATTTTACATGATTTAGACCATTTTGATCAAAATGCCTTATTGAAGCAAAAATTTATGTAACGTCCCCATTTTGGGCATACACTCTTCATTTGGATTTAGCCTATTTCCTAGAATCCGTAGGCTACTCAGTTGTGCAAAATTAG
The DNA here is from genome assembly GCA_007258455.2 of Sequoia sempervirens. Taxonomy (NCBI): domain Eukaryota; kingdom Viridiplantae; phylum Streptophyta; class Pinopsida; order Cupressales; family Cupressaceae; genus Sequoia; species Sequoia sempervirens. Next base: position 21,836 of record VDFB02040074.1, on the reverse strand, counting down.
TGTTTCCTCTTTCAAATACTGCTCAGTTGGTGTTTAGAGGATGTTGTGCAGACTTACTATTTATAGCAGTTTGCTATTTTTAGCAAGTCTATCTTTTGGTAGTATCTGTCTAGCAGCAGTTCAATCCTTTGAAGTTCAGTGTCCAGTTTGGCTTTCTGTGTTTTGATGTGAACTTACTATTTATAGCAGTTGGCTATTTTTAGTAAGTCTAATTTTGGCAGTGGCATCATCAATAGTTCAGCTCAAGTCATCTTGCTATCCATCAGTTTCAGTATTGGCATTGGTTTTGGTTATCTCTATGGACTGAGTTTTTATACTAGTCAATTTCATCTTTTTCAGTTGTACCCTATGCCTAGGCTTAATAACTTCATGTTATGTTTTGGAAAGCAAAGTTATGCTGCTGGACTGAATCCAGAACCTGGCTAAGGGGAAGCTTAGCAAGTTTACACTATTCTTCAGGCCTAAAACTATGGTTCCCTAGATGGTCTATTGGGAGTGTGCTTCATCCAGAAGTACATATTGAGCATTATTGTGGAGTTTTGGTGAGAAATTTCCAGTTTTCATGTTGTTGGTTATGTTATGGCTGAAAGTTGTTTTCATTCACAACTCTTTAGATAAATTTAATTTCATTTTGGGCATTGAAGATATCTATTGCAAGGTTGAAGGCGACCCTTTTGGCAAGTTTTCAGATTTTAATTTGTTGATTCCAATTTTTAAGAGCAAGTCGACCCTCCTAGAAGGCCGTACCCTTGCTGGAAGGTGTTGGAATTCTTGCTTGAAAGTTTAGATGGAGTTTTGATGTTGTTTCTGTGCTTGATCTTGGGTGCCATCCTCCATAACTACAGTTGCAATTTATTTCATATCAATTGGAGGTATTTTGAAGGAGTTGTGATCATTTTTATTAGTTTACAGTTGCTGGTTATTATTATCAGACTTCTAGAAGATCAGATTTTTGGTTCATGATTTGGCATTTGAGAGATAATTAATTGTGGTGAACATCTTCTATCAATTTGTGCTTGTTCCTATTGTAAAATCAATTGTAATTTGCAGCTGTTATTCATATTGTAAGACTATAAACAGTAGTATTGTTCCAGTCATTTTTTGCTACATTAATTTGTGTTTAATTTCATACATTTGTAACCCCTGGATGGTTTATCGCCAGTGTGGAGAAAGAACGATTAATCTCTCTTTAGTCACCCATTGAAAAGTGGCGAATTCCCACTCATAAGTGGACGCCCGCCGCAGCGGATGAATTAGTTTTGCATTATGTTGTTTTCTTCCCCCCATTGTTTAAGTGGTTGAGCGGATTTCTCTCATGGCTTGATCACCGCCTCTTTCTGTTTCCAATTGTATTTACTTTCAGCTATAATTCAATTACTCTGCCATATGCTAGCACCTTGCCTACAAAAGGATCTTGTGTGCACATTCTTGGCATTGAGAGTATTTTATTTGGTTCTATTTTGAGGCTAATGCTAATCCCTTGGCGTAGTGTTGGCTTGTGTTGTGGTAATTCAAGAAAAAAATTGGTTGGCATATTTCAATTTATTATGGGTACAACATTACTTAAGCATAATAATAGACATTGTACACCGACTACATCCAAAATATATGTGAAAACTATCTCAACCAACATGCTAGCTGCTCTCAATTATTTGCATTGTATTTATGATAGACAACATTTTGTGGACCCACTTCCTAAATGCATTATATGAGGATGCCTTCACATATCTCTCACAATCAATAACTTTAAAAACATTGCCTCTTTAGGACATATTGCAATCACATTGATTAACAACTGAGTTTTGGCATGCTTCTATGCATTGAAAACAAAATCTAAGACAGTGTACCCTTTTGGAGCATTATTTAGTTTTCTCAATATATCTTCCTAATATGATGATTGAAAAATATTGAAGGACAAATTATTTGCATAGAGGCATCTTGCAATGGTTTGGTTGTCATGTCCCCGTTTTAGCTGACACTGTTTGTCGAGGAGTTAGCCTATAATTTCGATCCTCGTAGGCTGACAGGGTGTGCAGAGGATCATCGGAGGCAGTTACTCAGTGTTTGGTAGCTCCAGTTTCGCAGTTGTGGCAGGTTGGGCCTTCGCAGAATCTCCCAGGGAGCTTTTTCAGGAACTTTCTATTTTTAGAAAGTTAGGTCAGGCGGAAGCTGCTATTTCGGGCAGGGCACCTGGCGCAGTTATTCAGCTCAGTTTCGACCCAGTTCAGTAGTTGACTGATTTGACGGAGAAATAAGGAGTATTTAATGAGTTATTAAATATTTAATAATTTGACTTTATAATAAAGTCACTTTATTGAAATATTTAAATATTTAATTATTTGGCTTAATTATAAAGTATTTAATCGTACTTTATAATATATTATTAAAAGGTGACTTAATGAGTATTTATATTCATTAAAAAGGGGACGCCAATGATTAATTATTTTTCCTAAGTCAAAAGTGCAAATTAAATCATTAATTTAAATGATTTATTAAAATGGAGTTTAGGTCGAATTTTCTCAAGGAGCAATATATTCCTTTCACAGGCAAAATCGAACTATCATGTTTATTATTCAATTTTGTCTACTGGCATCTGAGCTTGGAGTTTGCAAACCCTAGGGTTTCTGGCAGACGATCGTTTCTGGAGAACGAAAACTCTTCAGGAATCAGGCAGACTGAGGCTGTGAAATATCAGTTGAAGCTGGCACTTGGTGATTTCATTCAGAGATCACAGTTTGAGAATATTGGATTATTTTAGCAGAGATTTACAGAGAATATCATCTGGCAGTTAAGGCGAATTCTTCAGAGATCTTACATTTGAGACTTGGCACAAATTTCAAGGCAGCCGTACCATTTATTAATTGCTGCAGACTGGCCGTACCACTGTACCTGCAGGCCGTACTTCATTCTTTTCAGAGGTTTTCTTCTGGCATTCAGTTTCCAGCTTCCAACTTGAGGCGTTGGCTTTGTATTGAGCATTTACTGGAGATTTGACATCGAATTCAGAGACTGGAGATTTATTTATTCCTGGCCGTACTCAGCATTTATTACTGCAGCCGCCACTTACAGAAAACCAGGTTTTTCTCAATAAAATTTAATATATTTTCATTGCATGTTCAGATTTCTACATTGTAAGTTCGGGAAAAGTTGAAATAATAGAACTCCTATCTATTCTGAACAATTTCCATGCGTTTCAAAGTTTATTTGAATTTTTTATGAATTTATTTCCAATTCCTAGAGAAATCGCAATTTTTCATATTGCCTGTGAAAACCTCAAAAACACAAAAAAATCGAAATTTGCAAAACACAATACAAAAAACAATCAGAGTTGAATCAGAGAACCACCAGGGTTCGGACAGTGGTATCAGAGCACAGATCTCCTGCCATCCTGTGCTTTTTCAGTGCTTATTCAGAATACAGTGCATTTCTGGGTTGCCTTTTATGAACCAAGATATTATTCAGTATACCAGAGGTGTAGGGACAGGCAAAGACGAAGACTGAACAGGTCCATTGATTCCCGAAGGTCAGACAATATCAGGAGTGCTTGGTTTTCACAGATCCAGTTCAGACGGTAGTGAAAACAGTGTTGCAACCCTAATGGCAGAACGTGAGACTTCCTCAGAGACTCGCAGGGATCCAGGGAAGGCACATGCAGAGGGTGATATCACCGATGAGGAGTTCAGAAGGAGACACGATAATATGATGGATATGATGTCTCAGCTGATGGGTACCATTAGACAGTGCACGCCCACACAGCCACACTTCATTCAGATTGGACAGACGAGCGGGACTGCACCGTTGATCAGCCATTAGCATCAGCTCCTAGACAGCCATCTCCGATCTATCAGGAGCGTAGGCCAGGACAGCCTACTTTCTTACCTAGGGAGACTCCACCTCAGACTCCAGGGGCCGAGCATCATCTACAGCATCAGGAGTTTCAGCCTCAGAATGGCATGTCAGTGGCAGACTTGACGAGATTTCATGGCGAGTACATGTCACTAGCGCCTGAGATCCGGCAGGCACTTACATTTCATGAGTTTATAGATGTCTATAAACCCAGAGGAGGAGGTAGGTTTGACCGTAGACCCCCACAGCATCAGCAGCAGCAGCCACAGGTGAATAGAGACTTGCAGTATGCGGTGAGCAAGATTACGCTGCCATATTTTGATGGGTCAGAGAAGACATCAGCTAGGTCTTGGGTCCAAAAATTGGACAATTACTTGTCACTTAGACCTATGCAGGAGGATGAGGCAATTAAATTTGCCACTTTACACCTTGACGGAGTAGCACACGATTGGTGGCACCATGGCATGTACACGCTAGGCCATCATGCGGTCAATACCTATCAGGAGTTCACCAGCAGACTGATAGAGAGATTCGATAAGAAGGATCCAGAACTGTATTTCAGAGAGTTGGCTCAGCTCAGACAGACAGGCAGTTTGGATGCATACATAGGTGAGTTTCAGAGAGTTGCAGTTATGGTGACTGGCATTTCAGAGCGGAGACTCATTATATTATTTGTTGAGGGTTTGACAGAACCCATGAGAGGTTGGGTCAAGGCTTTTGACCCTCCCACACTTCAGGAGGCCATGCGGAAGGCATGAAGCATGGAACTTGCAGCACCTCGCAGCAAGTTCAATTCAGGGTCCACTCCATACACGAGACCCAACAGGCCTTTCGATAGAAACAATGACAGAAATAGACCCTTTGACAGGAGGAAGGATCAACAGGATCCGAAGAGACAGAATGCACCACCATTTGACAGAGAAACATTGAATGAATTACGTAAGAAAAAGTTGTGTTTTTGGTGCAAGGCACCCTATGATGAAAAACACATATGCCCACTTCGTCCGAAAGTCAAAAATAACCAAATGGAGTGGTTTTACGAGGGCGAAGAGCAATCTGATCTGTCAGACCAGCAAGCTGATTCCGAGCATTCAGATGATGAGAGGTCCGAAAATGAAGTTGAACATGAAGGTGGAAGGAAGCTACAGGAAGCCCATTTGACCAGCCTTCAGAGAGATGGATCATTTCGACTTCGTGGACTCTTAGCAGGACAGAAGGTGATTACCTTGTTGGATACAGGTGCTACACATAATTTTATTGATGCACGTTTGGTGGAGAGACGTGGTATCCAGACAGAGGCTTTCGAGGGTATCCGAGTCAAGGTGGCTGACGGATACACTCTCAGGTGCGACAGAAAGATTACTGACCTTCCGATGAGATTGAACAACTATGAATTCAAGACTGAATTCTATGTTGTTAATATGGGTGATACAGATGTGGTATTAGGGATGGCATGGTTACATGATTTGGGTGAGTTCACGCTCAACCTACGGGATATGGAGATGAAATTCAAGGTTGACGGAAGGCCACATGTCATCAAGGCAATACGGGACAGTAATCTTAGGATGGTTTCATTCAGGCGGATGGAGAGGCTCATTCGTCATGATATGGTTGACTGGGCGGCTGAGTGCATGTTGATGCCAGCCCAGCAGGAGCCGCAGAAGGGTGAGTACCACCCTGACATACAGATTTTGAGGACTAAACACTCCAAAGTGTTTAGTGATATTCCACCTGGTAGACCTCCAGACAGGGGTACGGAGCACATTATTGAGTTGGAGGAGGGCGCCAAGCCCGTGATGATCACTCCCTACCGACATCCGAAACGACTCAAGGATGAGATAGAGAAGACTATTAATGAGTTGTTGGCTATGGGTCATATCAGACCTAGCAAATCCCCTTTTGCTTCATCGGTTGTTTTGGTGAAGAAGAAGGATGGATCACTTCGGATGTGCATCGATTACAGGCAGCTCAACAAAAGAACCATCAAGAACAGGTACCCATTCCGCGCATTGATGAGCTGATAGATGAGTTGCATGGCGCAGTCTTCTTTACGAAGATTGATTTGAGATCAGGGTACCATCAGAACAGATGAGGGAGCAGGATATTGAGAAAACCGCTTTTCGGTGTCATTGCGGTCACTTCGAGTTCTTGGTTATGCCCTTCGGGTTAACCAATGCACCTGCCACCTTTCAGGCGACTATGAACAGGGTTTTCAGTGCTCAGTTGAGGAGATTTGTGTTAGTCTTCTTCGACGACATTTTGGTTTATAGCAGGTCATGGGATGAGCATCTGGCTCATTTGGATACAGTCTTGGGTATCTTAGCAGACGAGTCTTTCTATGCTAAGGAATCCAAGTGTGAGCTTGGCATGGAGGAGTTATTATATCTAGGGCACATCATCAGTGCCAAGGGAGTGAGTATGGACCCTGAAAAGGTCCGAGCTATTGTTGACTGGCCGGTACCTGAGAACCTTACGCAGCTCAGAGGTTTCATTGGGTTGTGTGCATTCTACAGGAGATTTGTTAGCGGGTTCTCACGTCACGCCGCACCCCTTACTGACTTGACGAAGAAGGGGGCTTTTCTTTGGTCACCACAAGCGCAGGAGTGCTTTGATAGATTCAAGGTGATCATGACTTCATGTCCGGTGCTAGCATTGCCTGACTTTTCGAAGTCATTTGATTTATTCTGTGATGCTTCAGGAGAGGGCATTGGTGCTGTTTTGATGCAGGAGCGTCATCCGATTGCATTTGAGAGCAGGAAACTCAGGGGTCCTGAGAGATTTTACAGTATATATGACAAGGAGATGTTAGCCATTATGCATGCATTGGCTAAGTTTAGGCAGTACCTGGTAGGCAGCAAATTCAGTGTTCGCACAGATCATAACAGCCTAAAACATTTCCTTGGACAGCGAGACTTGAATGAGAGGCAGCAGAAATGGGTCAGTAAACTGCAGTCATATGACTTTGATATTACTTTCATTAAGGGGAAGCAGAATATAGTAGCTGACGCCTTGTCTCGCAGACCCCAGTTGAATGCCTTAGCACAAATCACAGAGGATTGGAGGCATCGGATCATTGCTGAGTATGCTAAGAATCCATGGGCTTCTAGCATCGTTGACAGGACAGAGCAGGACGACAGGTATACAGTTGTAGATGACTTGATCATTTACAAGGGGCGGATTCTTTCGGTTCCTGACTCTGAGTTACGGACTACAGTTTTGAGAGCCTTTCACGACCTTCCTATGGCGGGCCATCCTGGATACTACAAGACTTACAAAATGGTTCGGGAGCGGTTTACTTGGAAAGGGCTGAAAATCGATGTTTTGCAAGATGTCCGCGAGTGTTCTCGCGGTGCCAACGCAATCGTGCTGCGATTAACACTTATCCCGCCGATTATCTGTACCCACCATACCCGACAGAAGTGGAGGTTCATCGATGGATCCTTTATCACCTGGGTTTGCCGAAAGCCCAGGGTAAAGATTGTATTTATGTAGTGGTCGATCGGTTGACTAAGTACGCCCATTTTTTCCCTATTACGACTACTTTCACAGCATCGCAGACTGCAGAGTTGTTCTTCAGAGAGGTTTTCCGATTGCATGGATTGCCTCGGACGATAGTCAGCGATAGAGACAGCCGGTTCATGAGCAACTTTTGGCAGGAGTTGTTCAGACTTTGTGGGACCGAGCTGACACCGAGTACCAGCTACCATCCGCAGACCGATGGACAGACAGAGATTGTCAATGAATGGGTGGAAGGTTATTTGCGCAATTATATAGCTGGTCAGCAGAGAGCTTGGGTGAGATGGATTTACTTGTGCGAGTATTGTTATAACTCGACTCACCATATGACGATACAGATGACCCCCTTCATGGCGTTGTACGGGTATGAGGCGCCCAATCTTCTGGATTTGATTTTGAGTGATAGCAGAGTGCCGAGTGCAGGTGATATGATGCAGAGTCAGCAGGACATCTTGAGGTCTCTCCGAGACAATATCCAGTAGGCACAGAATCAGCATAAGCAGTATGCTGATCAGAAGAGGGTTGAGCCGCAGTTTTGAGGTGGGTGATATGGTGTACCTCATGTTGCGGTATCGTCATCTACTCTGCGGAAGAGTGGGGCAGAGAAACTAAAACCTCGCTACTATGGTCCATTTCGTGTTGTCAGACCAGTGGGCGAGGTTGCTTATGAGTTGGACTTGCCAGCTGATAGCAAGGTCCATAATGTATTTCACGTTTCTCGCCTGAAAAAGGCATTGGGTCAGCATGTTATCCCTCTCCAGCTTTGCCACCCCTTGATGATGAAGGGAAACTGATACTAGTACCTGAGGCCATCCTTGATATGAGAGAGAGACACCTTCGAGGCGCAGGATCGTGTGGAATATCTGGTCAAGTGGAGAGATTTGCCAGTTGAGGATGCTACATGGGAGTCAGAGGCGATTTTACAGCATCCAGAGTTGAGATTGCTTGAGGACAAGCAATTTCAGGGAGGGCGGACTGTCATGTCCCCATCTTAGTCAGCACAGCTGGTGACGAGGTTAGCCTATCATTTGATCCTCGTAGGCTGACAGGGGTGTTCAGAGGATCCATTTTGGCAGTTGCTCAGTGTTGGTTAGCTCCAGTTTGCAGGGTGTCAGGTTGGGCCTTCGCAGAATCTTCCAGAGAGTCTTTTCAGAGAACTTTCTATTTTTAGAAAGTTAGGTCAGGCGGAAGCTGCTATTTCGGGCAGGGCACCTGGTGCACTTGTTCAGCTCAGATTCGACCCAGTTCAGCAGTTGGGTGATTTGACGGAGAAATAAGGAGTATTTGATGAGTTATTAAATATTTAATAATTTGACTTTATTATAAAGTCACTTTATTGAAATATTAAAATATTTAATTATTTGGCTTAATTATAAAGTATTTAATTATACTTTATAATATATTATTAAAATGTGACTTAATGAGTATTTAATGCTCATTAAAAGTGGACGCCAATAATTGAATCATTTCTCCTAAGTCCAAAAGTGAAAATTAAATCATTTATTTAAATGATTATTTTAATGGAGAATTAGGTCGAACTTTTCAAAGGAGAATATATTGTTCTTTCCAAGGCAAAATCGAACTATTATGTTATTATTCAATTTTGTCTTGATTTTTGCTCTGAGCATTGGAGTTTGCAAACCCTAGGGTTTCTGGCAGACGATCGTTTCTGGAGAACGAAAACTCTTCGGGAATCAGGCAGACTGAGGCTGTGAAATATCAGTTGAAGCTGGCACTTGGTGATTTCATTCAGAGATCACAGTTTGAGAATATTGGATTATTTTAGCAGAGATTTACAGAGAATATCATCTGGCAGTTAAGGCGAATTCTTCAGAGATCTTACATTTGAGACTTGGCACAAATTTCAAGGCAGCCGTACCATTTATTAATTGCTGCAGACTGGCCGTACCACTGTACCTGCAGGCCGTACTTCATTCTTTTCAGAGGTTTTCTTCTGGCGTTCAGTTTCCAGCTTCCAGCTTGAGGCGTTGGCTTTGTATTGAGCATTTACTGGAGATTTGACATCGAATTCAGAGACTGGAGATTTATTTATTCCTGGCCGTACTCAGCATTTATTACTGCAGCCGCCACTTACAGAAAACCAGGTTTTTCTCAATAAAATTTAATATATTTTCATTGCATGTTCAGATTTCTACATTGTAAGTTCGGGAAAAGTTGAAATAATAGAACTCCTATCTATTCTGAACAATTTCCATGCGTTTCAAAGTTTATTTGAATTTTTTATGAATTTATTTCCAATTCCTAGAGAAATCGCAATTTTTCATATTGCCTGTGAAAACCTCAAAAAAACACAAAAAAATCGAAATTTGCAAAACACAATACAAAAAACAATCAGAGTTGAATCAGAGAACCACCAGGGTTCTAACAGTCTCTTCCAACAGAGAAAACCAATGAGACAATACCCAGAACAACTCTTTTTGTATTTTTTGATTTATGAGTGAAACTATAGATTCAGCCCTGTTATCAGCAACTCCAGAAAATGACATAAAATGCAATAAACTGAACTACATAAGTAAACCCAAACTACAAATGCAAACCTCACTACAAAATGTCACTCAAACAAGCAAACCTCTCCACGAGGTGCTATCTCTCAAGCACGAAGTCGAGCCAAGGCTAGGAGGCATTCATTCCTCGAAGCAATCCAGCAACCATTTCGGCAGCATAACAATACTCAAGATATCAGATACTGAAAATGAAGACGAAGACCTCCTCTTATAAACTTGTGATGACTTTCCAGAAGCTTCTAGAAACCCTAACTTTCAAATTTGAACTGTCTTCTTTTCCCTCCAATATGGGCGCCCCCTTTCTCAAGGTTTAATTTAACTTTATTTTAAAATCTTTTCCTTCATAAAAAGGCGTCCTTTTCTCCAAGTAATATTTTGAACTTTAAAATATAATAATTCACCTCAATGAGGCGTCCACCCATAAAGCCCACCTTTTAAAACAACTTAAAGTTCAATCACTAGGCTAAGGGGGGGTCAACAGTAAAATATAACATTAAAATATGACTTTATTTAAATAATCTGAACTTATCTCTCCAAATGTGCCCCAAAGCCAAAATGAACAAGCCAACTGAACTAACTGAAGAAGAAAGCCAACTAATCAGGAGCCAACATGTCAACTGCCAAAAATAGAATTTACTAAAAATAGTAAATTCTTGATAGTGCTCAGAATGCCGAACCGAAACCACCAACGCGAAGCTCTCAGAAAACCCAGAAGGAATCCACAATCCAAGTTCAACATTTCCAAGCACAAGCTCTGCAAAAAGACGAAAACGTCCTCCAAGAAGTTTGGAAACCCTGATTCAAGCTTCTGCTTAGCCTACGAGTTTCCAGAAATAGGCTAAATCCAAATGAAGAGCGTAGGGCTAAATTGGGGACATTACAAAAACATCGCTGCCCGAAAAGATGACTCACTAATTGATAACTTGGCGGCTCAGCAACTTTATGTTTCTAACACTTCTCTTGATTTCCAACAGAAGAGTATTACACAACCCTTATCCGATACCTTTCATTTTTCTCATATCACACCTCCTCGTGTTCTTCAGTAGAGATAATGAAGTTTTGATATAGTGTTGATTTGGTCTTAAACTCGAGGGGAGCGTACTCGCCTATGCTCAGACAAGTTTTGAGCAACTTTCTATTTTTAGAATGCTGATTTTTCGGCCTCAAACGGACAAATTTTTGGAAATTTTTCTGAGATATGGGTTTTGCTCATAATTTCATTGCAGTACAACCCAAATCGTCTGTTTTTGAAAATTTTGAATTTAGACTGAAAAAGCAGCTAACCCAAATTTCTTCAATTTTTCACCGAAAAAAGCTGGCACCTGGGTTTTGTTCATAATACAATTAGAAATGGACCCAGTTGATCAGATTTGAAAAACACTTCTGGTTGATCGGAAAAGCAGCCAACCTTAGAATTTGAAATTTGCTTGAAAAAAGCTGTGATATGGGTTTTCTTCAGAAGACTGATTTGAGAGGACCCAGATGATCAAAAATTGAATGCACCGAGGATTTCACTGACATGCAAATAAAAAGCAGCTGCTGCAACTTGATAAAAATCTTCAAAAATTCTTCAGAGGAATGAGATGAAGAAACCCAGATGGCTGAAAATTAAAAATCTTTGACCTTCTCCAAAAATTTGACCTTCTAGATGAAAAAGCATGAAAAAGCAAGATCTTATATTGTTGGTCTGAAAATTATTCATGAAAATCAGCAACCTTGAATTCTTGAATCTTGAAATAAAACTTCAAATTTGCTGCTCCACTTTTCTCCTTTGGAGGCCACCTGCAATAATGATGAATTTTGAATGAAAGAGATGTATTAAATAAATTTAGGGTTTTGAAATGGCTTTGCTTTCTTTTGCTTTAATCCTCAAACCCTAAAATCACCCTGTTCAATGAACTTAGACATTCTCTTCATCTTGCAATTTTGAATCTTTTGGAATTTTGACTAAGGCAAGTAAACTTGGGCGCCCTTTCTCCAGACTTAGCCATTTTTTGGAGTTTTTTAACTTTTCTCAATTTTGAACCCCTATTTGGCCTTCGATCTCTGGCTTCCAAGTTGATCGGATGGACGAGCTGGATGATTCATCGTGTAGCCTAACTGATTCTGGGGAGATCACTCTAGAGGCACTTCTGGCTAAAAACTTCGTTTTGACCTTCAAATTCATGAGAGCCTATTTCCTCCAAGGGCTCTGAACTTTCACAATATTAGCTATTTTTACATGATTTTCAATTTCTTCATTTCCCTTCGATCTTCTAATGAAATCTTGATTCTGGGAGCTACACTAATCCGATTGACTGACCGTCAACTTCATTGGGTAGCTCGATTGAATCTGACGAGGTGATCCTAGAGACTACATCTGCAAATTCTAACATTTCATGCTTCAAAACCTTGGGCGCCCTTTCTCTCCAGGGGCGCCCATCTTCACCAAACTTAGAAACTTTTTCAACATTTCTTCATCAACTCTTCTCCGGATGGACATGTCAGATCTAACAATCCGGGCGTCTGATTGACTGATCGCTGGACTCATTGCGGAGCTGAGAAGATTTTAAAGGGGGTTCCTTGGGAGTAACTTTGTCAGAAAGTTGGATTTGAGGCTTCAAAAGCTTGGGCGCCCCTGGCAAGCTGGGGCGCCCAACTTCACCAGAGAGCCATTTTTCTGTATTTTCTTCTTGCTTCCAACTTTTGACTCTTGTGAAACCCTCTGTTCCACCTGCCGTATCTAGCAACTGCCAACTCTGTTTAACGTGTTGAAGGTCTCGTTGGAAAGCCTGATCAGTTCTGAGGAAGTGATCTTGGAGGCTTCACTGGCAAAATCACTCGTTTGAGCTCTTGAGATCATCAGTGCCTTTCTCTTCTAGGGGTGCCCATTTGCTTCAGACTTAGAATATTTGACCCGATTTTCATCTTCACATTCGAACTGTTATTCCATACTTTCAGCTCGATCTGGATTTTCTGGAGAATGAGAAGTCAGATGCTCTGACGAAGACAGCCATTGCGAAGCTGATTGAATTCTGAAGAGACTGAGCTCAATTGCAAACCCTAATTGCTGGATTTTCCCTTCCAAAAGATTGGGCGCCCCTGGGCACCTGGGGCTCTGAAAACTTCCAGACTTAGAAAATTTTCCGTTACTTTCAATTTTCACTTCATCTTCTAGTTGAAAACCCTCTATTTGACCTCGAATTTCAGGTGACTGAATGATCCGTTGACTGCACTGCCAGAATCATTGCAGAGCTGGGTAGATTTTGAAGGACTTTCCTTGGGAGCTCAAACCCTAATTTTCTCATTTGATGCCCTAAAAAGAGGGGCGCCTATTCTCTCCTGGGGCACCCATGGCTAGCAGTGTTAGTCAATTTTCAGCAGATTTCAACTTCTTTCTTCATTCTTCATGCATGTTCATCAACTCACCTTCTGGTTCCATGCTTGCATGTTGAATTTGGTGCCTGGCAGCTGACTGACCTCCATTGATGACTTCGGAGCTCCTAAAATGCTTCTGAAAAAGCAGAATAGACCCACTAGGGCAAAATTGATCATTTTGTGATTCTGACTGCACCAGCCTGATGTGGAAGTATTTTGAACCAATCAAAATCAGTATGGACCCTAGCGGACAAACTTTCTATTTTTAGAAAATTTTGCCAGTATCCGTTTCGAAAGAAACCCAGAAAAAGTTACTATTTTTAAGAAATTTCTAAAAATAGCAGTTTTCCTAAAAAATAGGGATGAAAAACTGAGATCTGGGTTTTGTAGATTAGGTCTCCCTGAGCAGACCCAAATCGTCAGATTTTGGAAATTTTACATTTTAACCCCTCATGCAAGACATGTGCACCCAAATTTTGACCTTTTTGACAGATTTAACAAGACTTTTACTCATTTCTTCAAAATGTCAAAGTGTAATAAAAATTTTAATTCTGGGGTACAACACAATGCAATGCCAAGACTCTTGGCTTACAAAATGACATCAAATGTATAACAACCCAGCTATGATTATGCACCTACAGCAGCGATCTCTATGAAGACATATACTATGCAAAATACATCAAAGAACCTGGTATAATTATGAAGATGAAGCTGAGATGAATGGCAGCTTGTCACACAATGAATATCCACCAAGAAGTGATGAAGTCAACCCTCCAAGAGTGTCGCCCCTTTTCTGATCTGTACCTCTGATATAAAATTATAGCAGCTTCAAACCTCTCTCAAAATGCATCAAAAACCATTGCCATATCCTCCAAGATGGTGCGCTCCAAGTCTGATATAAAATCGATGCCAAATGTGCCTTGTATGAGCAAAGTCATGGTCTCCAATGGCGCCCTTATTGACTGTCATAAATTATCAGAATATGCTATCATGCCAAAATCATCCCTAGACAATGATAAAATGATAAATTCTCAACCAGCAATTATCATCCAATCGAATCTCCACAAATTTGGCCAAAGGCCACAAAATTTGCAATGCAAGCACAAGTTCAACTTCTGAAATGAAGCCCACAACTAGCAATAATCTCAGCTGATAGTTTCACAGCCTCAAAATTGCACAACCAATGAGAGTTTCGTTCCCAAAGGCTCAAGAATGGCAGAAACCTTAGCTGGCTCCCTCACCAAACAAGTTCTTCAAAACAAATACTTTTTCAATCCATCTTCAAGAAGCTTCTAGAAAATAATATTAAAATAATATTATTTTATTTTATTTTAGTGACTTTATGATATAATATTTTATTTAAGTCACTTTATTAAATTAATTAAATATAAGGTCAATTTATAACCTTACAAATAATTAATTTAATTATTATCTCCCTTATTACTCCAATCCAACTGAAACTAGGAAATGGAACCCATCAACTGACTAGATCACTACCACAAAGGACCCCCTAACCATGCTCGTTTGTAATGTCCCCTTCTTGATAGCTACAGGATATTATTTTTAGCCTTTATTATTCCCGAAGGCTAAATTGGAGAAATAAGGGAATAATTTATTAAATTAATTATTTATAAAGTTATCTCAAAAATAAATGTCATAAGATGACTTTATATTTTAATTAATTTAATAAAAGTGACTAAAATAAAATGAAATATTAAAAAGTCACTTAAATAATAAAATAATACAATATTCTAGAAGCTTCTTGGAGGTGATTGTAATTTCTTTAAACGGAGCTTTTGGAGAGCATTTGAGACATCCTGAGAATTACATTTCATAAATCAGATTTGGAGAGCTTGAGTGCTTGAAGAATTGTCTGAGGGCTTGAAGACTCTAAGGTGTCAAGTTCGGTTGTGAAATATCAACCCTAGCTGGGAGAGAGTGGAAGATATTTCAGTCCTTCAATTTGTGGCTTCAAAGCCAAATTTTGAGAATTAGAGGAGCACCGAATTTCTTCATCATTTCAGATTTGAAGAAGCATATTTATTAGTTTGTGGAGGTCGAATTTAGTCAAGAAATGATTCGATTTTGAGAAGTCAAACTGCTGAGTTGGCATTGCAACTTCATCAGTCCCAAACAATCATTTCCAAGGGACGATTTTGTCAAGACAAGGAGCTACGAATTTCTGACTATATCAAGCAAGCTGGCGCACTTCATACAAGGGCGATTTCACGGTTTGGAGGCATAAAAAAATCAGATAAAATTCATTTGTGTTTGTGGTCCTTCAAGGAGTATTGGCGCAGCATTTTGGAGCTTGTTGGCATCATCTTTAGAAGATTCGAATATTTTTATGAGGCTGCAACATATCCCAGGTTCTATCAATTTAGCTATCTTAGCTATTACATTTCAGTTTTGCATTGTTTGTAACCAGCTTAAGGCTGCCTTCTAGTTGTAATCATTTCACATACTTCAGATTTGCAATTAGTATTTGTATGCCAAGAGTCTTGGCTGAAGCATATTTAGTTGACATTCCATTTGTAAACATTCATAGACATTGCAATACATATTGGAGATATAAGGGATTCATGGCAATTGTTTGTTTTAATGTCAAGGCTGATTGCACAACAATTGTTTGATAAAATGTCTCTCACACTTCATTGCATAGTTTACTTCATAAGTTGCATGCCAAGTGTTTGTAGAAATGCCTCTTGGCTGTAGGTGTGCATTTCATATCAGAATTTCATGTATTTGCATTTGAAAAAGAACAAAAAGAAGTTGCATATCATTCTAGTCTTTCATTTAGTTACCTTGCAATCATTTTTATGCTTCAAACTATCATTAGCCTCAAAACCAAACCACTTCAAGCAAACTGAAACAAAACATCAGCAAATTGGAGGTTGCAAGGAAAATGTTTGACAAAATTTCTAAGGCAGAAAAACAGGGTTTAAACATCAAATTTGTCAAGGCACTTTACATCATTAGTCTACGAGGGTCAGGAAAAGGATAAATCCTCTGAAAACTGATGCTCACGAAAATGGGGACATTACCTCCATCTCGAAGTTGGAGTTGTCGATGGCAACTTTATAAAATTTCAATATTTTTTTGTTTCTTCAAATTTTACTTTATATTAGTATTTTGCATTATCTACTTTATTTTTAAAATATAAAATTTAAAAACGAAAGTAGATGATGTTTTAACTTGGGTTTATTTAATTTGTTTTTATTTTTTAAACTCCATATTAGGAGTTTGAAACTTGGTTCACCTCACCCACAATCATCTTGAGACTTGTGAAGGTGCAAGAGGAATTGTGTAGCATAGTAATCAACACATCCCCAAGGTAATCAAACACAAAGAGGGCCCAAAATATTATAGCACTAGACTTGTATGAATTGATGGGCTCATGTGCAATATGTGTTGAGATTCATTGTACCCATCATAAGTACGATCAGATTCACTAGCACAAATCAACCATGTTAGGGAAAAATATCTAACAGCATTGTCTCAAGTCTCGACAATAGAAAGAAAAAGGGCACAACAATAGCTAACAAACAAAATCCTTCTAAAACATTTTTCAAGTATGTGGAAAGAATCATAATTGAACTCTATCATTAATAAGGTAATCGCAAAATTTAATAAGTGTAATGTTGTTTCTTGGTCTCTACCTCAAGCAAGATTTTTTCTATAAGCTAATGTAATAATCAACCCCAAATTTTTTTTGTTTCCTAATTCTCTCCAACTGCTATATGAAGGTTTTTGTGTTTGTTTTTATGTTTGTTTGTTTGAAGTTCTCACATGCCATTCTTTATGAAGATGCCCAAAGATATATAACAGTTTGCAAGAAACATACAACAAATTTGCTAGGAGAAATAACATTCATTTCCCTTAATGTTTAGAATTTCATTGTCCACACCATAGTTGGCATACTCGCAGAGAACTCGCCAAGTCTTAAAAAACTCGCGAGTTTTTTTCGAAGTTAACTCGCCAAACCCCCAAAAACGAGTTTTTTCGAGTTTTTATTGGCGAGTACTCGCCAAAAACTCGCGAGTCTGATGAAAAAACTCGCCTGCGTAGGAATAAAGTCAGAAAACGTCTTTTATGTTGTTCATTTCATTTCAAAATCACTTGATACTTTGTGTGAGGAGCTAAAAACCCCCCCCCAAGCAAGGAGATATCATTTCCAACGATTTTCCATCAAGGAGAGCGGATTCAAACGCCATTTTGTGTGGATTTTGAAGGGAAATTCGATTCACAGGTAGGGTTTTTGTTTTTGTTTTTTGTTTTTGATTAATTATTTTCTTTCATTCTTCTTGCAAAATACTCATTCCAAATTGAAAAAAAGACATGATAGAGCACAAAGAAACAATTTTTTTGCATTTAGAATCCAAAAAACAAGAGTCATCACAATCTTTTGTTGATTTTTGCTGTTTTTTTTCATTTTTTCACTGTTTTTGAAATTTTCAGACCTAGGTTCATTTTTTGTGTAGAATAATAAGATTAGTTAATAATATTAATTGATAATTCATTTAAACACATTTGTATCAATTTAAATCAAATTTAGCTCTACATTTTTGAAGTTTTAATGATTTTAGGTTGTTTTTTAAATTTTTTTGTATTAAAAAAATAATATGTTGTACATATTTTTTGAATGTGTAGATTGATCATCGATCAGTGAATACACATTACACACTATAATGGCTTCTGGCTCTGGTTCAGGCTCAGCATCAGGTTCCGCCCCCGCCCCATCAAGTTCCACCCCTCGCACACCATCATCATGGGTTCCAGGCACTCGTCCTGCAAGGGCTAGAGACCCTACATGGAAATATGGTGTCAGAGGGCCAGTGCCTGGAACAGTTGTTTGCGGTGAATGCAAAAATACATATCATGGAGGCATAAATCACCTCAAATACCATCTAGCAGGCATTCCTCAGCGTGATTCCAAGGTTTGTGGGCAGCCCAAAGAAGAGATTAGAAGAGAGATGCTTGCCCTACTTTCACTTGCTAAGGAAAAAAAAATGCAAAGGGAGAGGGCTAAAAAAGCCATAGTAGCATCCATAGCTAGTGGACATGCGCATGCCCATGGGACTCAAAAGCACGGGGTCGAGCACATGGAGATAGAGTCAGATGAGGATGCAGATATTATTGGTATTGTGGGCTCTCTTCATGGTCCATAGATTCGCACTCATGGCACAGCCGCCACAACCACAATCACACCATCCTCTAGGCCCCCCTTTTCCTCTAGTTCGACTAGAGTGCCAATGCCACCACCACCTTCATCTTCACGCAACCCACAGAGATTTTTTGTGCCAAGAAACACACCAAGAGTACAGGTATCATTGGAGGCTACAGGGTGGAACAAGGAGGTGCATGAACATGCCAACATGGCATGTGTTGATTTTTGGTATTTCAATAACATACCATTCAATGTGGCAAGTAGTCCCTATTAGCACAATATGGTCACTTCATTGATAGTTGCGGGAAAAGGCTACAAGCCACCTGTTGATGTGATTTTTATGACCGCACCAATCAGCAGAACAAAGTTGTCCGAAGGCTACTCCGTTCTCTCTTGATCAAAGTATTTCGTGTGCTAAGATTGCGAGATAGATCACACGTTCAACTCCAAGGTTCCGAAATACTTGGAACACCCTCAGTTGGTTTGATGTGAATTGTTGTGTTCTCACGAGGGGACTTACACAATTGTTCAGGATACTTGCAGTAAATAACAGATATATGCTTTGAAAGGGATTTTCGTGCGAATGATTTAGCCTTGAAGTGCGAGTTTCCTAAAGCTAACCAAAAGTGTGCGGAATTAAAAAGGATGCGAGGTTTAGAAGATCTAAATTCTAACCTAAATGCAAGGAGTGTTAAGCCTAATTTCAATGAACTTCAACCAAACGTTGCCTAGCCTCCTGTTGGACAGCCTCGACAATGTTGATGCAATCTTCAAAGGATAAAAAGGATGTTCAAATCACGATTCAACGATGCAAGTACCATCACAACGATGCATAGCTACACATGAATCTTGATCGAAGTTAAGTATAAAGTATTCCAGTTGACCACGCAAGACAAGCTTACCATCAGTAAGATTGTTAGTGGTATGGACTAAAGAAGTTCATTTACATCAAACGTAAACACCCATAACTAACTATTAGCATGAAAATTAAGTCCTACTTGAAGTCAAAGGAAGAAGAAACCTCACAAACTACTCACAACAAAAGTTGAATTCACCATCAATGAAATGCTTTTATTATGATTAGCTTTCGTGACAATCTCTTACAAAAATTCTCAAAGGGAGAATTCCCCTTTTTCTTCAAATAATGCAATGAAAACTACTCTAACTCCAAAAATGTCTACTCTCTATTCTGCTCCAATATCTCACTAATTGCTAGCTACTTCTAATTAGATTACAAATGAGGGGGACTCCCCCTTTATATAACTGGTCAATTTCAACGGATGGTCTAGATTGAATTACAATGGAGGGCTCAGATCGAGCCACCTCAGCCCTAGACAAGATTTTCCTTAAAAACTGCCAGAAGGTGGAGGAGTGGTGTCATTAATGAACCCAAAAATAGTAGATTCCTCCTTGACCACTATGGGCAATTAATGCCCACTATCCTTCTAGAAGATTCTCGTCCATGACTCGGATTCCCTTGCTCTTTTCTCTGACCGCGTAAGCTACGAACCGAGCCAGTACCTCATCAACTTCCTCCTCAGAAATTGTCGGAGTAAGACTAAGCTAATATTCAAGGATAGCTACCATCTGTTCATGTCTATCGCAAGACTTTTCCCAAGCCTCAATAGACTCTAGTGTGCTTTGAATAATTGCTGAAAATGTCGAGATGTTCTCAAAGTCAAGTTGGGAGAACGTCTTCATCTCAGAGAAGAAAGGTTGCAACCTTGCCTTCAATCCGTCTATCTCTACCTCCTCAGGAGCTAGCCTCTTAGCGAACAATGCATCCAACGTATTGAAGATGCCCTCGTGAATATTTCTCATCGCCTTCTTGATTTTGGAGGACTCCGCAGCTGCCATGTCGAAGAAGCCCTTTCCAATAAATGCAGCTGAATGCCACCCAAGAAAATCATACCTGTCCCCAGCCTGGATCACTCCTTCATTCACCAAAGTTTGCGTGGGCACACGCATCAAAACAGCAAAGCGAGGAATGGTCTTGTCCTAAAAAATATGGGTGTCTCCCCAAGCTTGCTCGACACCATCCAAGCGCGAAAGGATACTCGATGCACTCTTAAAAGATGACACAAGATCGGCCATAAAATTCTCTGCCTCAGTGCGAACGCCACTTATCCATTTATCTCCCTCTCGCATAGCTCCCTTCATTTCCTCAAGCCCACTAATTGGTTCTCGTGGAAGCTCAAGCGGAAGCTCCACTGCTGGGTTTTCTTGAGCATCTGGACGTGCTAGATGTTGCACATATCCGATCAATGCTTTGTGCTCCTTCTTCAATCTTTTATATTTCCCTTCCTTTCTTACCAACTTGTCCTTCAATGCTTGAAAGGAATTTTCAGCTTCTTCAACCACTTGCACTCCAGAAGGACGTCCCAATTCAATTGTGGTGACGGTGTAATTTTCTGGCATTGCGTCACTTAGGTCGTGATCCTCCCTTGGAACGGCAATATGGAGGGTGTGCGAACCGGCCTCATTAGTCTCCATTTTCGAATACTTCCTTTCCCTCTTCCTTTTTGGTGACCTACTTGTTCTGTTTAGAAGCTCCTCCATCTCAATGGCTAGGGCAGCATCATCGTCCTGATCTCTTCTTATTGCATGTGAGAGCCAATTACGCTGAGTGTCGTAAACAATAAGGGGCTGCTCTTCAGTTGCCTCCACTTCACGAACCTCTTCTCGAGCAGTATTTCGTTGAGGCTCATCGATCTCCATATGTGGATTACTCTCCTCATGAGCTCCAACATCTTCCTCTTCGCCAACTGTCTCAAGTGTATGATCAAAGTGGCTATCCGTTTCTGTCTCTTCCCCTTCATCTGGCTGATTGGCGCCCTCAGGAGCATTAGCACTCTGACTGTCTAACTCTCTCGGCATTGGCTAGTTAACCTCTCCAACCTCTGGCTCTTCATTCCTTCAAACCCTCTGATCTGCAAATAGCAAAACTTCGCGCACGCTAGAGGAATGGGCCAACAACTGAGTAGATGATGTATTTCCCAATTCCTGTGGTTCTGGCTGAATAGGATCCTCCTGCTGTTGTGGCTCCACAAGCTGGGCAATTTGTTTCTTTCTCTTCGCCAACACCGGTGGCCTTCTATCACCCATGAGGTTGTATGAGAGGGCAATTGACCTTCTCCTCAATCTGCGAACATGCTCCTCTACCCAAGTCCTTGTAAAAGTCAAGACGGGAATAGACAAAGTGTCTAAGTCCGTAATCTCCGGCTCAGACCAATTTGGTGGTGGGATTGGTGTGTTCTTTACTGATTCATAATCTGGGTGAATAAGTCTTGTATCCTCATCAACCTGGTCCGGGACTTGGACCACTTCGCATTCCCTGATTAATTTAAGAGGCAACCTGGAAAACATTCTTTTCCTAATCTCAGCTTCGTCTCCAGCATTCGCCCAAAAATCCTCCAAGTGAGCCC
>VDFB02040073.1:0-70249 GCA_007258455.2 Sequoia sempervirens | reverse complement strand
TGACATCAATGACAACATTAATGAAAACACCACCATACTCATTCATACTTGCAAAAATCTCCCCCTTTGTCATTGATGGCAACACATGATGTGAAAAACCATCAAAGACAACACTATTCTTTTTCACATGACTCTCTCTACCCCTTTGACATCAATGACAAACCTTTTTTTTACATAATTCTTCAACCATATATAATTCTCATCACTCCCCCTTAGGAGTGCACCCATGACAACACACATCTCATACTGCAACAATGATACTTCCTACTCCCCCTGAGGAGTATACCCCAGTCATCAGTCCAAACAAATGATGAATCTATAGATCCATTAGAATGATGCACCTCTATGTGCACCTAGTTCAAAGGAGGGGTAGTAACCCCCAACTTCTCCCGGAGATACTCAAAAGTATCCTTAGGAAGATCCTTAGTAAATATATCAGCAATTTGATCCTTTGTAGGCACATATTCAAGCTTGAATTCATTCTCCAATACCTTCTCTCTTAAGAAATGATATCTGATAGATATATGCTTTGTCCTTGAACGTATTACCATATTCTTTGAAATATTTATTGCACTTGTATTATCATAGAAGATAGAGATAGGATCTCACACATCACTCCTATATCCTTCAATGTTTGCTTCATCCATAGTACATGTGTGCAACAAGATGTTGCTGCTATGTACTCAGCCTCTGCAGTGGATAAAGAGACTGAATCATGTTTGTTGCTTAGCCATGAAACCAACCTACATCCAATAAAGAATGCACCACCACTTGTACTCTTTCGATCATCTACACAACTAGCCCAATCTACATCAGTGTAAGCACTTAAAGTAAAATCAGTATCCTTAGGATGCCACAAACCATAATCTGGAGTCCCTTTTAGATATTTGAATATCCTTTTCACAACTATAACATGTGTTTCTTTGGGTTCTTCTTGAAATATAGCAACCAAACATACCGCATGCATGATATCCAGTCTAGTAGAAGTAAGATATAGTAGTCCACCAATCATAGATCTATACTTGCTCTGATCAAATTTAGGAGAATCATCATCCTTACTTAGTTTGCATCCAGTCACCATAGGGGTACAGACTGGTTTGGAGTCATCCATTCCAAACTTCTTCATTAATATTCCCTTATCAGTTTGATTCACTTGAAGTCTAAGGAGGAAATTCAATTCACTAATCATAGACATTTCTAACTCTTTTTGCATCTTGTCTGCAAATTTCTTGCACATACCCTCATTTCCTCCAAAGATAATATCATCAACATACACTACTACTATCAAAATTTTGTTTCCTTCAATCTTGAAATAAATATTACTGTCTACGAAGCCTTTGCAAAACCTTTATTATGTCAAATACCTGTCCAACCTTGCATAACATGCTTTGGGAGCCTGTTTAAGTCCATATAGTGCCTTTTTCAACTTACAAGCCATTTCTAGTTGAACTGATAACCAAAATCCCTCCATTTGTTCCATGTAGACCTCTTCTTCCAATTCTCCATTCAAGAATGCAGACTTAACATCCATCTAGTATACCTTGAAATCTTTGTGAGCAGAAAATGCCAAAAACATCTAAATAGCATTCATTCTTTCCATCCGGGAAAATGTCTCCTCAAAATATATTCCTTCAACCTGTGAATAACCTTTGCACACAAGCCTTGCTTTGTTTCTTACTACTTCACCATTCTCATTTAGCTTATTCTTGAATACCCATTTTGTACCAATTATATTCTTGTTTACCGGTCTAGGAATCAATTCCCATGTCTGATTTTTCTCTATCTATTGTAATTCCTCTTTCATTGCTTTAACCCAATTTTCATATTTGCATGCTTGACACACTATTTTAGTTTCTATCTTGGAAAGTAGATACTAATTTACCTCAGCTATTACCACTTTTCTTCTTGTTATTACACCTTTGCCTTTGTCTCCAATTATCTATTCTTCTAGATGATTTTTTTTTACATAATTAGGAGCAGGTTCTAGATCTTCTTCTTCTTCAATATGTTCTTCTTCTTCCTTCTTCTTTTCTTGTTCTTTTCCACAGATAGGTTCATGTAGTTCATCTTCACTTATTTCAACTCAACCGTGCATATTTTCATCAACTTTTACATTTACACTTTCAACAATATTTCTCAACCTTTTATTGTAGCATCTATATGCTTTGCTTTTGGCTGCATATCCAAGAAAAATTCCTTCATCACATCTTGTATCAAACTTTCCTAGATTCTCATAATCTCTTTTAATATAATATTTTCTTCCAAACACCTTAAAGTACTTAACAGTAGGAATTTTTCCATACCATAGTTCATAAGGAGTCTTTGTGTTGTTGCTTTTGATCTGAACTCTGTTAAGAATATAGATAGTAGTGTGAATTGCTTCTCTCTAGTATACCTCAGGTTCATTTTCCTCATTCATCATAGTCCTTGCAGCTTCTTGAATTGTCTAATTCTTCCTCTCAACAACTCCATTTTGTTTAGGAGTTCTAGGAGCAGAAAGATGCCTCTTTATACCGCGATCTTCACAAAACATATTAAACTCATTAGAGGTGAATTCTCCACCTCTGTTAGACCTTAAACATTTTATTTTCAGATTCACTTCATTATCTACCATAGCCTTGAACACCTTGAATCTATCTAGAGCTTGATCTTTTTCCCTAAGAAAATTAACCCATGTCATTCTAGAATAATCATCAATAAAAAGCATAAAACACCTATCACCATTAAGAATTCTTGTTCTTGTAGGACCACAGAGGTCTATATGAATCAATTCCAATATTTTGGTAGTTGATTGTTATTTTCCTTTAAAGTTACAACTTGTTTATTTTCCCAACTGACAACTTCTACAAACAGTATTGATAGGCTTTGTGATTCTTGGAAAATCCCTGATAGCTTCTCTTTAACTAATCCTGATCAGGTTGCCAAAGTTTACATGTCCCATCCTCTGGTGCCATAGCCAACTTTCATTAACTTGAGACAAAAAACACTGACCATCAACACCCTTAAGCTGATAAATGTTTCCATATGTTCTTCTTCCTGCAACTACCATAGTTCTGGACCCTTTTCTGATCTCACAAGTATTATCCTAAAACACAAGCTTAAATCCTTTGCTACATATTTTTCCAACACTCAAGAGATTATTCCTTAAGCCCTTAACATAATAAACCTCATTAGTATTATGTTTTCCATCAAAACTAATTGTTCCTTTCCCAACAATCTTTGCACCAGAATCATCTCCAAACATGACTAATCCTCCATCATACTTTTCAAGTTTAGCAAAATTACTTTTATCTCTGGCCATATGATTTGAGTAGCCACTATCAATTACCCAATAGTCTTTGTCTTGTCTAGCATGAAAGGCGTAAACTAGAGTACCTTCCATCTCTTCCTTCTTGTTTTCCGGACCATATTCCCTTGCACATCTTTCATGGTTAGTAGGCACCGATTTATTCTCTAAGGCTAGAAACATGCATTCATTTTTATCACCCTCAATATTAGATTCATCATTAGAAATTCTAGCATCTTCTCTAACATAATACAATTTCTTGAACTTCTTGTCTTCATTGTCTTTGCTCTTCTTGTGTATGGCTCTATTTAGATATCTTGAAGCATAGTGACCAATATTTCCACAACTGAAACATTTAAAAGGTACCATACCTTTGTACTTTCCAGTACCTTTCTTAAATTTCCTTGTGAAATTTGCTTCCAACTCCTCTGAACTTTCACCCTCTGAATCATCTTCTGACTTTGTGGCTTTGAAGGTTGTTTCTGATTTCTCCTTTTCTTTTCCAAATTTCCTCATTTCAAATGCGGTCAAGGTGCCAAATAGTTTTTCTTTAGTGAATTTATTTGGATCATAAACTTCCTCAATGGTTGAGACCTTGTCACTATAGCCCTCTGGTAGGGTCATCTGAATCTTCTCCATTATATCTTCATTTGTCAAAGTACCTCCTTGATTTTTGACTTGATTTATTGCAATATCAACCCTCTGAAAGTAGCTTGCAATGTCTTCACCTTCTTCCATTTTCAAGTTCTCATATATGTGCTTAGTTGTTAAACTTCTTTGATAATTTGACTCTATCATTTCCTTCATAGATATCTTTCAAATTTTACCAAACTTCATAAGTAGTTCCTAATGAAATAACTTTTTTTAGCTCAGTCTTAGATAAAGCACTATAGATTGCATACCTTGCTTTTTCATTTTCTTCATAGGAAAAAATCTCATCTGCAGAAGAAGGACCACTTGTAGGCTCAACATATTTTGTCTCAACAAATTTCCAAGTCTTGTAGCCAAGAGAGATCAGGTAACCTCTCATCTGCACTTTCCAGAAACTATAGTCAGATCCATCAAACACAGGGATTGTCAATTTGTGTGCCATTGGATCTGCCTCAAGCAATTAAGCTCTTCTTCAAGGAACCAAAGCTCTGATACCAATTGTTTAAATGAACAAGACAACTGAGAGGGGGGGTGAATCAGTTGTATCTAATCACATTCACCATAAATCTTAAATAATTCCACATTCACTTTAATATTTTATTAAGTATGAGCATGAAGTGCAGATAATAGAAAGAAAACACAAGAAACACCATATTTATGTGGAAAACTCAATAATGGAAAAACCATGGTGAGGATTAACTCACAATATAAGAGTAATTGCAAAACCATTTACAAAGAGGCTCACTACCAAAGGGCTCACTGCCCAAGATAGGACTCACTGTCTAGATAGGACTCAATGTCCAAATGGGAGGCTCACTGCCTACAAATAAAGAAAGATAGAAATAAGAATATTACACAAAGAACATTATCTCAATGCAACAAAAGATCCACCACATCAACTTGCACACATCTGTAGCCTTGATCAAAGAATTGCAGACACCATTAGCTCACTGCTTTCAGGAGTCTAACACATTGAAGTCCTCACTGCCTCAATTCACTTTCACACAATATCTCGCATCTACCTTGCTTCTCACACTTGTGGCATTAAATCCTTAACATCTTGTCTTGTATTTATACCATCTTCAACCTTAGAAACTTTCTCCAAGGTCAGCTACACACTCTTTATTTTACAAATTCAAATTAGGTTGGCAACTCAACATTCCCACAGTGGATGAGAATGAGAGCAGACCAAACCAACACTTAACCAGGACCCAAAACAACATCTTGGATCAATCACACACTTCCTTAATTGATACTTATCCTTCACATGATGTGTAAATACCAGGTCGATCAAACCTAATGAAAACATCAATGAACTTTGAAGTACACACATTTGTAACAAGAAGATAGCATGTGGACCACATAACATGCTTCACATTACACTAGAACACATCTTAGATACCTTCAAATTCATCCACAACTATTGCAACTACCTTCATACATAGAACATTTTCCATCAGTCCATCCTGACTGTATAGACACACATAGTAACTATGAAACTAGTCTTCCGGAGCACCAAACCATGAACACCTTTGATGGAACATAGATAACACCATTACAAGACTTCTTCCAGATCTGCAAGACCTAAAACAAAGTAGTGGAGGATTGCAAAGCAGATACATTTCTCCTAAACAAGTCTACCAGATCAGTTCACAAACCAGTGAACTCAACTTTCACTCTTCATCAAACTAGAATCTATAATCTAGGATATATAACCCAAGGATTCCCTTAAAAAAACACTATAGATCTGCGCAAGCATAGGATCAACACAAAATAAATGTGAAGCACATACCAAAGCACATTTTGAACACACACACAATTATGTCTTCACTATTTATTAAATTTGTCAAAAGCACTTGGTAACTCATCATATCAGCACACCTGCAACACCATAAAGATAGCTCCATATACTCACAACATATCTACAATATCTCAACTATCCATGCACCACCTGCAATCACTTTTTTCCTTTCTCTGCAACAACCTATACTATGTTGAAATCAATGAAAAAATTAATGAAAACACCACCATACTCATTCATACTTGTACTAGAAAGATCACGAGGCATGAAGTGGATAGTGGTTTGTACGTTAACCTTTCCAACTTTAATAGGTAATGTTATCACACCAAGCAATTATTTTCCCACATTGTCAAAACCACCAATAGACAACTCAGCTGGTTGAATTCTAGTCTTATCCACTATGATTCTATCCAAAAGCTTCAAACCACAAACATTAAGTCCTAAGCCATTTTCCACAAGGGTATGCCTAATACCAACCTTGTTAATAAAAAACAATATCATCAAAGAATCAATTTTTTTTTGCATTTCTAAATGAGGTAGTTCACTTTGATGAAAAATGATGTTCAAATTAGGTTTATTCATGTTCTCAATCAATGTTTTCAAATCATTTGGTTGCGCACTAGGATGGATGATAAATTTTTGTAAATCATTTTGAAACATGTCATGTTAATTAGGTGATGTTTGAATCAAATCTCATAAGGATATCTTAGTAGGAGTGTTGCAAAGTTGTTCAACAAGATCATATTCTTTACCTCTACACTATAGAATGTTAGGTGCGGGTGGGAGATATATTGTAATGGGAGTTTGAGTTTTTTTTGGTTTCTTATTATTTCTAGTGTTATGTGTGAGCTACAATATGATAACTTGGTGTCTATGACACATGATTACTAGTAAGTTGGTTTGCAAAGATTAATATGTGGCTATGAGGTTTAGGAGGTCCTATAATGAGAGGTGACATAGGAGGTGACTTAGGAGGTCCAATGATGATAGGACTCTTGGGAGGTCCAAAAGGAGTTTTAGGAGGTTCGATAATCAAGGGAGATCTAATGGCTAATTATGCATTCATAACTCAATGGATTTGACTTCTTGTTGATGATTTTCTAATGAGGGGGGATCTACGGTGACCTTAGCATCATCATATAAGAAAGCCATCTTACTATATTTTGAAAGAAATGCATCGATGATTTCATTCTCTTTCCCAATAATATCTTCCCAAGTAGGAAAGGTAGGGGAGAGAAAAAAAACAAGATTCTCATGACACTCAATGATTTGGTCTTCTATCACTAAGGTACCTCCGTCACAAGTAGGAGAGGTATTAGGAGAACAAATATGATTGTCATGATTGTCTTTGATTGCATCCTCTTGCACCAAAACACTCTCACAAGTA
Organism: Sequoia sempervirens; assembly: GCA_007258455.2. NCBI lineage: Eukaryota > Viridiplantae > Streptophyta > Pinopsida > Cupressales > Cupressaceae > Sequoia > Sequoia sempervirens. The sequence goes on along the minus strand of VDFB02040073.1, from coordinate 63,124 downwards.
GGAGAGATATTAGGAGATGATTCAAGGATGGGAAAAGTGATATTAATAAATGTGTCAATGATTGTGTTCTCTTGTACCAAGGTATTCTCACAGTTAGGGAAGACATTGGGAAAATGAACAACATGCTTGTGAATGACCTCATTTTGTTTCCCTAGATTGTACTCATTAGTAGGGAGATTATACTTATGCAAGCCATGCTTTACCATATCACAACCACATCTTTGAAAATGAAACATGTTGCTACTTGATTTACAATGTATTGTACAACAACCTAGAGTTATGGATTTGTGCAAAAAAGAAAACTAATCTATCTAAATTATGTAATGCTTCATAAAATGTAAACAATTTTCCTATAGATATGATGAGAAAAAATACTTAAATGCAACATTTTTTCCCAAATTTGAAACAAATCACATGAAATGACACTTTTCTTGCACATGCCATAACATTTTTCTAGAGTTTCAAATCAGACAGTTGTAAGAAAAAATAGATTGATAATGCAAAGATAAATTATGTGTAGAACCTTCTTGAGATACCTGTAAAAGGATGAGATCACCCAAGGGCGACTGAATCCTTGATTAGGGTTTAGAAAAGTGAAAAATTGAAGTTTTATGTTGTTTAACGTTTCTTTCTCTAGTTGCAAGTAGGTTGGATAGATGATAATTTTCCATGTTTTGCTCAATTTAGGATTATGTAATGCAAGATTCAAGTGTGCAACAAAGGTGAAAATGTATTTACAAGTTTTGAATGCATTTTTTATATCTAAAATGCAATGATTGACCGATTCTAAGATTCCACAACCTGAAAATGATGATTTTGATGCAATTGTGAAATTAAACAATGCAATGTTTTCCAATTTTTGAGCTATATGAAAGATGTCTAAAAAATGCAATTATGAATTTCAATTCTAGGTTTTGTAGGCACAAACAAACTAAGAAAATTGAGACAACAATATGTGTAAAAGCTTACAAAAACACCTATACAAGGAAAGGGTCACCCAATGGTGACTAGGCCCTTGATCAAGGATCTAAAAACTAATAAATTGAATATTTAAGTTGGTGTTTAAGGTTACTATTTCTATTTGCAAATAGGTTTGACAATGACCATTTTTCTAGAATTTCTTCAATTTAAGACAATGTAATTCAAATGCAAATGTGAACTAATAAAGGAAAAATTTGAATGCAATTTCTAGATATTAACTATGCAAAAATTGACTGAGTCTAAGATGCAAAATTTTGAAACTGAAGATTTGATGCAAATTTGAAACAAAACTATGCAATTTTTTTTTCAATTTTTAGGCTTAAATAAAAGGTGCAATGCAATGAACAAATTGATATTTTAACCACCTAATGAATATAAATCAGATCTAAATATGATTAAAACAAATTCTAATGCAAGCTATGATGCAAGATGAATAAATATTTTTTGAATTTTTGATGCTTTTAGAATGCAAAAATGAAACCCTAAATTAGAAATGCAAAACAATGCAATACAAATCTAGACCTAGGATTTGAAAAACTTTCGATTTCAAAAAGTTTATAGTGTTAAAATGTTGGGTTCACCAAAATGTAACATAAAAAAAGGGATCCTAGGTCCTAAATGCAAAGAACCTTGGATGCAAGGGGCCTTTTTCTAAGTTACATTAAGATGTGGATCACAAGGTGGAAATATTGACTATCAACCCATAAAGTGATCCAATTAGACCTGGATCTACATATAATTGAGGGTTGAGATGGATTGGAAATATTTTGGAATGATTAACCTAATGATCCCATATTCCCTAATATTAAATGCAAGATCTTGACAACTCACAAACTAAAACAATCAAGTTTCAACAAATCTAGAAGGTGCAGAGGACAACAAACTTGTTCAGAGAAATTGGGTTTGATGTTCCTACAAAGACTAGGTCTCCATATGAAGAATGTGTCTTCGTACAAGGGTCTTGATCAAATTTTGAGGTGCTCTGGTGTCAAATATGATCTCTTTCTTTATTCATGTCCCACAGTTGGAATGTTGTAAGTAAATCCTATAGGTGAGTTTTCGTGTCTTGACAAGAATGGTGATAATAAATGAAACAATGCAAAATGGATCTTCAAGATCTTATCAATCCACTTCAAACCTACAACCTACACATTCACAAAGAGGGGAAATGTTGAGCCATATAGGGGCTTTCCTTAGTGAAATCCCATGTTAGTGTTTCCACTTCCACAATGGAAATTTCAATGATTAAAACCTTGAATGGAAAGGAAAGAAATGATGAATGCACATAATGTTCCAACTCACCACCCTCCAATGGTTTCCTTGAATATGGCTGAAGAAAAATGCATCTCTTCAAGGGTTTGGATATTTCTTGATAGATTTTCTTGAATGCTTGAATGCTTGAAGACCTACAACACTTGTTAGCCTTCACAAGACAATATGAACATACATAAAATTTGACATGATGTTACAATCTTGAATTACTGTAATAATGCTCTGATATGCTACGCTTGACTTGCTCTTGAATTTTCTTGACAATAATTTCCTCAATTTATTCTCACTTCTAACTTGTTCTTAGATTTCAAATGATAAAATAACTAGGTATTTATCTACTTCATCTTCATAGGTCCAAGAGTTTGTGAATATAGTTGTAGTCTCTACAACTCCTCAAAGGCCTAAGAGACCCATCATTTATGTGACTCTCACTAGCATGTCTCCTAAAAGAATTCATTCTATTCATTGGGTCCCAATCACTATTGGATCATCAAACCTTTACACAAGATTCTTGAAGGATAAAAATCCATCCTACAACGAGGTAGCTCATACTTAAAACACCAAGAGAAATCAATTTTTTTTTTAATCAACCTACTTCTTTACCATCTTCTCAACCAAATCTTCCCCCAACACCTAATCCTGTTGCTAAAGCACCTAGTGATTATGATCTTGTCGAGCAACTTCACGTTACTCCTGCCAAGTTATCACTATGGGAATTTCTTTAGTCTACTCCAGTTTATCAAGGTATGCTTTAGGAATATTTGAAAATATCCTCTTGCCTTCTTATGCTAGGTTGGTGGATGTTAACACGTTGATGGCTCATATTCATGCAGATTCGTCGAATATTACGTTCCATTCACAAGAACTCACACCTCCAAAAGTATAAAAGCAAGCAGATCCTCTAATGATTATAGTTAATATTAATAACATTGGTATTAGGTGTGCTCTTGTTGACACCAGTTTGACTCTTAACGTATATAGCATTGACTTATTACCTAATATTAAAATTGATTCTTCTTCTCTTGTTGCTTCTTCTTTGTATGATCATGGATTCGATAAAACTAGTTGACAAGCCTTAGGTACGATAATCTTACCTTTGAGGTTGGAACCTGTTACCATGCCCACCTTGGTTTATGTTATGTCAGGACCTTTTCCTTACAACATTCTTTTGGGAAGACCTTGGATTCACGCTTTGGGGGCTATAACTTCTACTTTGCATCGTTGTATAAAATTTGTTGCCAATAACAAAGTAATTATAGTCAAGGTTGACCTTGATTCTATACACCTTTGTGAAATGGCAGCTGTTGGTCAGGCCTCAGTTTCTTCTACTCTTAAAAAATGCATTCCTTCATTATCTTATAATGCGTTGACATCTTCTTTGGCAGTGCCTATTTCAAAGGTTGCTCTTGAGATGGATGTCCCTAAAGAAGATCATCTCGAAGTAGAAAATCCTAAGTCTACACCTTCTACTTCTTTTGAATCAAATGCATGTCCTGGTGATGATGGGGATCCTTGGACTTCACTGAATCTTTCATCGAAGAGTATAGAGTTGATCCTACCCATCTTGGTATTCCTACTATCTCATACACCTTTATCAAGAAAGTTGATTGTCCTCCCATTAAGGAAGATTATCACACTTCTATTAAAGAGGATAATGTTTGTGTTCCCATCAAAAAGGACAATTATGATTCTGTAGAGGAGTATGATCCTCATTGTTATAATGATGCTCTCTACATAGATCCTCCTCCTCAATATTTGTAAACATGTTACAAACCTGGCTTCAGACTTCTCTCTAAGTATAGTTATGTATGTAAGGGTTGTTGGTGTAATGAATAAGGAATTCAAGTACCTATAGAATGTATACCTCATAAGCATAACTTGGGGCTTGGTTTCTCTCATGAATAGTCTAAGTGGAAACCATGGTGGAGTGTCAACATGATTTCTATCGAGCCTCCCAAACTAATTCATCTTGAGTTGATTTAAAGTATAGTAGACTCTAATTAATTTCCTTTGGATGTTTTCTCTTTGGAGGAAGTGCTAGAAGAATTATTAGGTGTCTACTCTCATCTACCTTCTAATCACCATAAACAATGATTCATGTATCGCTTGAACAAATGAGCATACTTTCAAGAATCCATTGGGAGTATTGATGAGAGGGATCCTTTGTCTAATGTGGATGATGACATTGCTATTTCCCATCTTGAAGACTATAGTACTCTCCTCAAAGGGGATATTGTCAATATTTTCATGGATTCTAAGTCTTTTGAAAAGATAATTAAGATTGGAAAGTGCCTTTCTTCGAAAGAATCTAAACAATATTTTGATTTGTTACATACTCATGATATTTTTGCTTTGTCATATGAGGACATGCCTAGTATTGATGAGTCTATAGTGGTTCACAACATCGTTCTATGTCCCTATGCTAAGTATGTTAAACAAAAGATCTGAAAGATGAATCCAAAGGTCACATTATTAGTCAAGTCCAAGATAGAGAAGCTTTTAAATGGTTTTACCTTTCCTATTGACTATTCACCTTAGATATTGAATATTGTTGCTATCAGTAATCCTAACAGTTGTATTCGAATTTGCATTAATTTTCTATGATCTCAATAAGGCTTCTCTTAAGGATGATTTTCCACTACCTAATAGTGATATAATTGTAGACTTGATTGCAAGCCATGCCTTATTGTCTTTCATGGATGGCTTCTTAGGCTATAATCAGATTTGTATTAACCCAAAAGATTAGTATAAGACAACATTCACTACCCCTTTGGGTACCTTCTATTACATAGTCATTTCATTTGGGTTAAAGAATGTGGGAGCAACTTACTAACAGGCGATGACTTATCTTTCATGATTTCATTCACAAGATTTTAGAAGATTATGCATATGACATTTTGGTTAAGTCTACGACTTGTCAAGATCACGTAGAAAATATTTTTCTTATCTTTGAAAGGATTTGAATCTATAAGTTGACACTAAATCCTCTTAAGTGTATCTTTTACGTTGATGCAAGCAGTCTTTTAGGATTTACCATCTCCCATCGTGGAATCAGAGTCAATACAAATAAGATTGATGCAATTGTTAGCATGCCTCCTCCTAAGAACATCTCTCATCTATGTAGTTTGCAGGGGAAGATGTAGAAAATTCATAGATTCACATCTCAGTTGGTTGATTGTACCCTTCCCTTCATGTGTTTGTTAAATAAAGATGTTTGTTTCTGATGGCATGATGAGTAAAAAATCTTTTGAGTCAATCAAGAGTTATTTGGCCAATCCTCCTATCTTAATGCCATTTGTGTAGGATATACCATTTTTTCTTTATGTCTCTACATCACCTCATGCTTTAGTAGCTTTGTTAGCTTAGCATGATGATGATGCTAAAGAGAGAGCAATCTATTACATCAATTGTATTCAATTCAAATATGAAACTCATTATTTTTCCATGGAGAAACAATGTCTTGCTCTCATTTTTGTAATGCAGAAGTTGCAACATTATCTTCTTCATGTTGAAACCCATGTTATTGTGAAAAGTGATCTTCTAAAACATATGTTTACTAGAACCGACATTTTGGGAAGGCTGGAAAAATGGGTAATGTTGCTCTTTGAGTTCGACATCAAGATTGTAACTCATAAAGAAATTAAAGGTCAAGTTGTTGCCGATCAATTGGTGGAAGCTTCCTCATTTCACTCCTTCCCTAATCTGGATTTATTTCTAGATGAAAACCTTTTTACAACAAACCATGAACTTGTATGGGAGATGTACTTTGATGGATCAAGATGTCAAGCTAACTCTGGGGTAGGTGTAGTTTTAATCTCACTTGAAGGCAAGTCATTTCCTCTATATTTTTTATTGGAATTTCATTGCACTAAAAACATCACTAAGTACAAAGCCCTTAATGTTGGCTTGTGTGTCATGATGGTTTTAAACACTAAACATCTTCGCATTCATGGTGATTATGAAATTATTGTAAATCAAATTGTAGGAACATATCAGGCTAAGCAGAATAAGCTATCTCAATATCGGGATTTAGCCTTATCCTTTCTTGATCATTTCTCTTTCTTACAATAGATAGTGTTCCTAGGAGAGAAAATCGACATGCAGATGCAATGGAAAGTATAACCTCCCTTGTTTATTCAAACGATGGCATAGAAGAATATCACTTTGTGGTTTACATTCTCCTCTCTCTCGCTATCTCAGATCAACTTGAACTCTATATTCTAGTGTGTTCTCATGTAGACTCAAGGAAATGGTATTCTCACATTTATAATTATTTGAAGATTGGAAATTTTCCCGATGGTGTGACTAAAAATGCTCACACTTAGATAAGAATTTTTTTAGTCAGATACACTATACTATCTAATGCATGTTATCATAAATCTTATAACAATTTTCTTCTTTGATGTCTCACTAAGGTGAAAATACCCCTTGCCCTTTAAGAATCCCATTTGGGCTCTAGGGTGGACATTTTGGTGGTAAATCCCTAGTGCATAAAATGATTCATATGGGATACTTTTGGAAAATGATGGAGCATGACCCCTTTGCCTTTGTCAAGAAGTGTTCACAATGTCAACAACATATTGATCTTATTTGGGCTCTTGCTCAAGAGCTTCTAAATCAAACCTCTCCTTATCCATTTATGAAATGGGGGTTGGATATTATTGGTAAAATATCACCTCCTTCATCTAAATGATATACCTTCATCATTACCGCTACTAGTTACTTTATGAAATGGGTTGAATCTGTTCCACTTCAATCCATGAACGTTGAAGCAATCTATATCTTTCTTCTAAACAACATCATTGCATGTTTTAGATTGCCTTCTACCCTTGTTTTTGAAAATGTTACTTCATTTAAGAACAAAGAGGTGAAGCAATTCCTAGAAAAATTCCATATTCAACATCATTTTTCTACACCATACTATCCTCATTCTAATGGCCAAGCTGAATCATCTAACAAAAATCTTGAGCTAATTCTTCAAAAAGAAGTGAATAAACATGGTAAATATTGACATACTCAATTAACATATGCCTTGTGGCCTATCACACGAGTGTTCATATAGCTATTGGTACAACATCATGTATGGTGTTGAGGCTATCATGCCTTTAGAGTTGGAAATTCTATCATTACAAGTTTCCCTTAAAGGGTTGATTGATGATGACACTTATCATGTTGATCATTTGTATCAGCTTGAGTTGCTCGATGTGCACCAATTCTAGGCCCTCGAGCATCTCCAAGCTTATCAACGATTTGTTTCTAAACATTACAATCAAGTTGTTCTTTCTCAATCTTTCAAGGTAGGTGATATTGTTCTCTATGAGAATCAAATGAATGTAAATGTGTCATTTGATTGAAAAGGGAAGTTTAGCCCTAATTGGTTAGGCCCTTACATAATCATCTTCGTGTATGGTTCTAGTGCTTATGGATTGCCATCTATGGATGGAATGCCTCTAAAATAACCGTTCAACATAATGCATCTACGTCGATACAATGCATAACATCTATGTGGCATACGTATGGTGCTCATCTCTCAGGGGTTACAGTTTGTTATGCTATTACATCCCTTCATTAACACATTATCTTTTTATTTTGTGCTTATGATGTGAACATGTGTATGTAATTAATTTCTTTAATAAGGAATTGTATATACATGTGTTTTATTATGTTGTGTACCAGTGCACTATACTTAATTAAGTCTTTTGGTTAGGTAGTTATATGATCATTATATTTAATAAACATACATCTAATGTGTGTTTATTAGATGATGATAGAATCTATTCTAAATATACATCCATAAACATAAATCCATCACATAACCATACATGAAAGTAAACAAAAACATCATGATGCTACACAAAAATATCATATATATATATATTATCAAAATTTCATGTACATGTATCACACTACTATATCAAAATGTGGGGACTGTATATCTATATGTGTCTATACATCCAAATAATGCTATACAAAAAAATATGATCCATATACAAAATTTGGCATGTGCAAAATTAGCCTCTAGCCCCTCGATGCATGGCTCCCTGAGCCCTCTGGCACTGGCATTGGCAGATGTGGAGGCTGAACTAATTCCATAAACCATGACTAATGTGACCGCAAAACTAACATACTCAACTACCTTCCTTGGAAATCTATTCACAACTCGATCACCTCCTCTCAAATCCAAGCCACTTGCTCACGGGCCCGTCGCAACTCCTCCTAAAGCTATTGCACCTAGGGAGTAACAGTCGGCCTCACTGATATCTCCTAACCACCAAGGTCATTGAGTTGGATCTATAGGGAATCACGTGCCATCTTGGCGCTCTCTGCCCATGTCATGACCTAGTCTCGGTCGGCTACTAGAATGTGAAGCTTCATCGAATGTTGATCCTACTATCAGTCACAACCACGAGGTTAGCTACCCTCTATATTGTGTCCATGTGTTCCTCGTCATAAGCAATCCTTAGATGCACAAAAGGCTTGAAACTATGGGTGTGACGCCTTGTTGATGTTGGCATGTATGTTTCCAAGATGCTCCCCTAAATAAGCATGATTGGGGCAACCTTAAAAATGCACCACCCAATGAAGGTGATCCACTCCTACGTGTCGATTGCAACTATAGAGAATCAGATGCTATCAATACTGGATCATATAAAAACATGTGCATATATATATGAGATAAACTAAAACAACCAATATTAAAAGGAAATAACATAAACCACTCTTGTACTTGGGACCCCAACTTGCCAGTGCAGGTTAGGTGGAGGTACAATGCCATGTGCTACTCCTACTACTAATGTCATCATGGGAGGGATAACGATTGCTAAAGGTGGTATTGATGAGACCAGAACTGTTGGTGGAGGTGATGATGCTCTTTACCGCCATCTCAAACTCTTTGTTGCTATCTTAGCCTCTTTGTCGCTTCACCCACTGCTGCCTCACCCTCCCCACACTTTCGTCGCTACTGTGATCCTCTCCTCTTGGCCTCTGCACAATGACATTGCTTATGAGGGCATGTGCTATGAAAATTGGGTTTGGGCCAATCATCACCCACCATGCTCTAAAACCATAGGAAATGTCGATGTAGTCAATTGTGAGGACAAGAGGCTAATCATCATTATTTGACCCATCATCGCTAATAGTGACATTTGTAATGGTCAGACGACAACAACCCCCTACCTGAGTGATGCTCCTCACTGATTGAACGTATGTGGGAGGAGTCAGAGGGACTGTTTGCACCTTCTTGAACTGTCGAGTGACCCGATGCCAGTAATACGAAACTATAATATGATCTAATTTCCCACCAAGATTTGATCATGTTGCATATGCCACATCTACCGCTTGTCAGTGGGCTAGATCATCCTCCTATAAGGGCACCATCTAACATCCTACTCCCATAGAAAATCAAACCGTAGCCACAAAAAAATGAGCTCTTCATATCTCTAATCACACACCAATGAGTATGCATGATCCATTGGTGTACTAGGTGATATGCCCTGGGGAAACCCAACTGGTTGGGTACACATGATATGTGTGAATTCCCACACCTATAGGAGCATACAGGTTGTAAGAGTAAAAAAATCATAATGGACGTAACACTGAGGTCATGGTACAAATGAACAATCATGCTCTGACCCCAGGTGAAGACAATTTGATGATTCTCCATCGCTTGAATGCAATGGACGAGGCCCCCATGTAGGTGAGAGCCTCACTCATCCATCACAACTCAGAGGGCGATTGTGATGACCATCACTCTTCAAATGAGTGGAATGGCCACTCACCCTTTCTCCAACCACTACATGTAGATGTGGTCAGTGGTATCTCTCGGCTCTATCTACCCAATGTAGTACTATTGGCTCTTTAGGACCTCTCGTGCCATCCTCACCTTGTCGTATGCCACCTTCCATCTATGGATGGGTAGTTTGGTGATCCAATACATGTCCTCCAACGTGGCAGTCATCTCTCGTGATGATAGATGGAAGGAGGAGGTGTTTGCATCCCAATACTCCATGAGCACCATGAGCATAGTGGATGATATCGCATCTCGAGCATCATGTAGGCCCACCAGAGGCCCATGTTTCATAATAGATCCTCATCATTTGGGTGCATTTGCTCCCTCTGATCACACATCATAGTCAAAACATGGTTGCCCCCATGCTCTTTAATCTCTAGCCACTCTTGCAACAGAAATAAAATTCACATCAAATCCATCTAAGCAAGAAATTTTCTATCTAAACATAAAAAAAATCTAAATAAACCTCTAGGATGGACGGACACCATGCATACGTCTGCACGACATGCTAACATTTGAGGACAAACATTTATTGAAAACAACACTCAAGGCAGACACCAACACAGTTGGAGGATATTAATGTGTTTTAAGGATGACAACGTGCCAACTAGATGCCTCCACACTAGTTGAATTCCTGTGCTGCTTTGAGAAAGAAAAAAACATAAAAAAATGCACTAAAAATACAAAGTTGGGTCAAATTCCTCATACCTCGTCAGTCTCACCTCCCTCAGCTATGACTATGTGGAGCTGCTTGATCCTCGAGGCTATGTAATCTTGTTTGTGAGACATTTTTCTGGCTTTTCTCTAACAAAAGTCAACAAAATCCTTGTTGTGAATAGTGCATTTTATGTCCCTTCTATAGGCCCACTCGGGTATATATAGGTAATCTTTGGCTCATTTTTCTCAATGGACGTGGCCCTTCCATCTTTCCTATTTTCACCCCACCTAACTGGGTGAAAAAATAGGAGGGGGCATATATTCACCTCTTCATCACATTTTTCTTCTGAACCACCAAATTTTTCTTCAACATTCTTCTCGTTGTAGTAGCTTCTTCCAGATTTCAAATTGACCTAAATTTGAGTTTTGTAGAACAAAACCTCATGTTTGGTGTTGTAGTTCCTCGTCAATCTCAACTGCTAGGGGCATCATCAATATCTTCCTGCTCGACCTTTTGTGGCCTCTACAGTATCATTTTTGCATAGAAATCCGTAAAATTTTCAATTTTTCAATCTTACATTTATGTCTTTTCAACTACTTTAGTGCAGCTGATTTTTGAGAAAAATCAGCTCACTAAAGTGTTGGAAAAGTATGCCTCAATCATCACAGGCTGAAACCTCCATTGGATCCAAGTCCGTGTGACACCTCTTATGTCTGGCCGACTAGCAGTTTGGAAATCATGCTTTGTACAGGTCGTTGTGACCTTGGAGAAGTCTCACCGAACAGTTTCACATGGGTGTCTTCGGTGTGACAGGTTGAGTTTTGTGTGACCTCTTACCACGTGGAGATCTCTGGCCGACAGGCCATTCATATCATATATCGAGGAGAGTCTTAGTGGTTTGCTATGAGCTCTCATCGATAGGAATGTCTTACCAATAGTATTCACTCAGGGTAACCCAAAGATCTTGAGAAGTCTCAGTGATAAACTTTTGTCTTGCTGACTATTGCTTGGTGCTCGATATGACTTAAAGTTTTCAGAGTAACGTCTCAGCGATAGCGGTAGAGTCCTTCCGACTACTAATTACTTCAGAGTAACTTTGAACCTTTGGTGGGATGTCTCAATGATAGTGAAAAGTCACATTGACTGTTGGATGCTTCGGTGTAACATAAGGAGCCTCAGTATGATCTCCTAGGGAAAACGATGTGTCTTGCCGAATGTTGAATGCTTCGGTAGAACCCTTAATGACTCGATATGATGTCTTGGCGAAAGCCAATTTTCTGGCCGGTGAGAACACTCAAGTCTATGTGACATATGAAGCTTCGGTATGACATCTCACCGAAAGTGATGAGTCTTGGCGATAGCGATACATGTGGAGAACGTTAGTATGAGGTCCTAGCGACATAAGGAAGTTTTAGCGATAGTCTCTTGAACTCGGTGTAACACAAGAAGGCTCGTTGGGATGTCTTGGCGAGAGCGATAGTCTTGCCGAAAGGAAAATTGAAGCCGATACAAGTTGTAAGCTCGGTGAAACCTCTTGCCGATGGAAACAACTCTTGGAAACATCAATATGAAGACTTTGTGGCATCGGCAAGACACTGTTAGTGTCTCACCGAGATGCCAACAAAGTTTGAATTCTTATGACCAAGTGATGACTATCTACGTGGCTAGTATTCAGCCAATCAGAGGAGCCGAATTGGAACCGTTGGAAGACAGTTCATTGTGGCAGTTCTGTGAGGAAGCTCGATAGCCAGGAATGACATAAATATAGTTTGTAGTTACAAACGCTTGTGGGTTCAATGGTTGGTTCAATCAATAGTTGTATTAGTTCGAATTGTATCAGTGGACGAATTCTATTCTATTCAAACTATAACTTGAAGGTTCCTGTACAAGATTGTTCATGGTGAATGCTGCTGTAAATAGACATCAAAAAGATAAGTCTGAAACTTGTATGTAATCTTTATTATTGTAATACAAAGTGACTTCTCTTGGTGTGGTGGGTTTTTCTCCCTTAAGGGTTTTCCCACGTATATCTGGTGTTCATGTGTGATTGTCAAATACTCTGTTTCTGCTATTTACTTCATAGTGCATCTTAATTGAACTGTAATTGAAAAATTAAAAGTATATTTGCATTCTTCCCTGAGGTCTTGGCATTAGGAGAGTTGTTTCCACATCTAGCTTTCCTTACATAAAGTGGGGGAAAAATTTAGTGTCATAAAATTGCACCCTATGAAAATTTCACACTTGCACATTTAGCCTGCTACATTTATGGCGCCTAGTTGCATTTATGGAAAAATCCTTGAGTCGGAATTTCAGGATTTCAACTCCATAAGGGATAATGATAAAGTGTTAGCAGTTTTCCACCTCATTTCTTGCAAAGTTGTGAGTTGGACACCTGAATGGTGCACGAATATTTGTGCGATGTGCTTGCATCCTCAGACTTTTTGAGTTTAAATGAGGGAATATCATGAACTTTGACCATGGCACGTGTCATCATGGTAGAATTGCGGGTGTAACGACTCTTCTCGCCCATGGAACTTCACAAAACTCTCTCTTTCACCTTCATTCTCATTCATTCTTTTCATTTTTCTTTCCAACTTACTCTCTCACTCTCTTCTCTTCTACATCTCTTCTCTATGGTGAAGCTCTACTGAATTCACATCTCGTCAACAACCAAGGCTCTCTTGCAAGCATTTAACATCTCATCTATCAATCCAAGAGGGAGCCATGAATTGTTTGTAACACTCTCTTATTGTATTATCTTGTCTTGTCTATTTGCTAAGATATTTGTCTTGTCTATTTATTTTGTGATACAGGTTCTCCTCCATAGCCGAGTTTATCTTTATCACATGTCTCATCTATTTTATTACACGTCTTATATGTTTTCTATCTATCTAGTTGGCTATGGAGGTTGAAACACCAAGATGAGGGTTTGACTGAGGCAAGCCCTGAAACAACTACAATGATTAGCCTCGTATTCCTTGTGTCTAGGTTCATGTAGAGCTTTTTAGGAGGCTTCATAGCACAAGACCTTCCATGAGTTGATATCTTACCTTCTTTGTCATTTTGATTGGTTTAGTCTAGATTCATAAAGTATTCTTCTTATTGTCATTTCCTTTCATTTTAGCTTCCTATCAACTTAGTAAAATAGTCATACTTCATATTCTTGATGGATAGTAGACTCCGTGAGTTTATTTTTACAATTCTAACTCTCTATCTATACGAGACACTAGCACGTCCATAAGATGATAGTGCATCGCGCTGTTGTCTGAGCCCCGCGTTGACGTCCTCTAGCCAAGAGCTATTTGGTTTGTTCCAGAGACCTATGTAATCTTCTCTTTTGATCCCCAAAGTCCTTCATCCAAAAGCATATTTGAGACTCTCCTTCAAGTACCTTTTTGCAATCTCTTTCATCTTGTACCTCTATCACTTGAGCTTTGTACATTGAGGTTATCGAGGGATATTCGCTCCCTTTAGACCATATTTGTATTGGGACTTCGGAGTAGCGAATCGCCTCCTTCACAAAGTGATAACTAATGATATTGAGTAATTAAAATAACTAAGATAATGATGCCTATGGCATAGTCGAGCACTAGTATAGGCTCAGTATGAGCACAAAAGGTATGTTTTCTTGGGGAGCACTAGGTCTTGCTAGTTGGGTTCCTCGTGTGGGTGAGTTGATTCATACCCAAAACGCTTAGCTATCCCTTTGAGCTTTTCAATGACACTCCTTCCCTAGATCCTATGGGTTCCTTGTCCTTGATATCGTTGGACTTGGTGTTCAATGAGAGACCCATCTTTGACATTGTTGTGATTGGAAAATAGTTGATTGCGCGTGGTTATGTTTATACTATATGATACTATATTCTTTATGATGTCAATTATCCTTGTGCTTATTATTGGTGATGTTATCCCCTTGAGCATGTGTGTTTTATGATTTGATGATCATTCTATTATCCCATATGCATTTGATGTGATCATTCTTTTTCCATGTGTATTCTATCATGATGCTTTATATCTTTGATACCTCATTTATATGTTGATCGGTGTGTTTGTGAGCCATGCTCTTTGCTTTGCATGAGTGATGTGCTTGTTCTCAAATGACTATCTCCTAGCACAATGGGGTGGACCTAATGGTGCCAAATGGTTGGGTGGAATGGATACCACCATTAGGGATTACGGTTCTTGGAGGCTTCACCCTTGGAGGATCTTTGGTTAGCGTTCAAATAGGGGTTCTCTCCTTTCCTTTGGTTTTCATATTTGCATATTATGGTAAATATATAATTAAAGATCTTGAATCTTATTTTTAAATTGTAATATTCAATTAATAAATATACTATTATATGGGTTGTAAACCTCGCACATAAGTGGTGAAGGATGTATCTCCATATGTATGCTTTCACAACATTGGTGTCAAATACTTATATTGTTTCATATGCAATTTATCATTAAGGTTATATTGGAAAAATAAGCAAACAGAAGATTTGAATTTTGGCTTATAATGAATCCTTTTAAGTTTGAAAACATACAATTTGATGATTGAATCTCTAGTTCTTGTTTTCTCCTTCGTTTTTTTGGCCTTGACAACTTGCCTCATTGATGGGCCATTTAGGGTTCTTTGAGTGGTATTAGTGGGGTTGGGAGGTTTAGGGAGCTTTCCCCTTCAACCCTTGTGTCATTGGTCTTGTGTTGGATTCCTTGGAGGTCTCCACGACCCTTGAGAGTGTTATTCCTTGCATAACCACCCCATTTTATTTTACTTTGGGAACAAAATGGGTCCCCCTTTTCTTTTTTTTTCATTGCCTATGGTAAGTTTGGATGGGTCTTAGGAGTTCTTTTGTTTTCCTCCTAAGTCTGTCTTTTGTTCTGTTGGAGTCAAGCCCCAAGCTAAATCTGAATGTTGAACTCCTTCAAGGTTTCTGGTTCATGTTCCATCCTAACTCCAACTCTGCTTTCCTTTTTTTCTTCTTCGTTGCTCGTTTTCCTTTGGTTTTGTGTCCCATGCCTTATGAATTTTCCTTTCTTCCTTGGGCACTTTTGTTTTACTTTGGCAGACGCAAGATTGGGACTGAAACCGAGCATGGAAATAATGGTTACTTCCATGTTCGGTTCACGTTCCGGCTCTGGTTCCGATTCCGGCTCTTTTGTCTTTGCCTTGCGTGTTTTCGGTTTTAATTCTGGCGGATGTGGAACTGGGACCGTCACCAAACTCCGGAACTTTTCTAAGTTCCACGTTCTGGTTCCATTCTGGTCCTGGTTCCACCTGTCTTGTTCTTTTTCTTTGTCTTTTTTGGGTGTTGTCGGAGGTGAGGTCGGAGCGGAACCCAAACCTAAAATTTTGAAGAAGTTTCAGGGTCAGATTTGGTTCCAATCCCGGTTCCGCCGGGTTCATTTTTTCTCTGGTTCCAATCACTTAGTTGAGTGTCGGGTTTTGGTTTTCGCGTCGTTCCCTTTTTGTGGGGTCGGAGCCGAAACAACGCGGTGAATGTGAAGTTAGCGAATGGTTTTTTTTACCCCCGTTCCGACCCCAGTCCCAGTTTCGGTTTCATCTTGGCTCCACTCCTGCCAGTTTTGAAGCTAAGTATGTCTCTGGTTTGGATTTGGTTCCGCCTCTACTAGAGTTGGGTTTCTTCTCGCTAAGGATATATGAAAGGGTAAGATGAACGAGGGCATTTTTTATGTTTTAGGGGACTAATAAAGGTATTGTTTTGCAGGATTAAATCATGTTGAGAATATATGAGCCTATTGGAAAGCGTGCCTCAATCAGAGCTGGTGTGAAACTCCTGAAAGAATAAAGTCGATGAGACTCTCTTGATGTTTGGCCGACTAGCAGCGGTTGGCTCGCTATGATGTCTTGTCAACTGATGGAACTCCTAGTGATAGCTAGCATCGGGGAAAGGCGTTACACTCGGTATGATGTCTTGTCGATGAATGTTTGTCTCACTGATTGTTTTGACAGCAGTATAAATCTTGCACACTCACTGAGACCTCTTGTCGAATGCGATGGTCTTGCCGACTTGTAAGTCTCGTCAATCTGGCTGATAGCGATGGTCTGGGTGACAATATTTGATAGTGGTATAACTCTTGTCGCTTGCTATGAACTCTCGCTGACAATTGTAGGTCATGTCGATAGCTATGGTGAAGCATTGTATGCATCAGGGAGACATGGCTAGTGTCTCACCGACATGCGATTCGGTTTGAGCGACTTTTGACTGCCTAAAAATATTACGTGGTGTCTGTTCAACCAATCAGAGGAAGTCAAAGGCAAACCAGTCGTAGTTGGACTATTGTGGCTATTCTTGTGAGGAAGATCAACAGAGCATAAATGACATGGATCTACTATGAGATCAAAGGTGATCAATCGGCTCAGTGAACAGTGGTGTTCGTCTACTACTGTAGAGAAACTTGCAGAAAGATCTAGAACAAGAGGAAAGCAGAGAAAAAGGTCGCGAGGACAGTTGGGATGTCGACTGGAAAAAGTGGATCGACATTAATGACCGTACTTTGGAGCATTCAAAGTAGCTTTTCAAGGAATTTTGAGGGTGGACATGGGGGCCAGAAGTTAATGCGATGGTTGCAAAAGATATGAAAGGCCATCCCTGGAGCAATCTCTCACTAACAGGAGCAGGGTATGTGCATTTAATGCATCCTTGACTTTATTCAAACTCTTCTAGGGCCGACTCTGTTGCAAACCGATAGTTTTGTAAACCCTAAATCGGGGCTGATATTTTGAGGGCACATGTATATATGGCATTTTTCCTCTTTGTAAGAAAAGGATTTTTTTAGATTGGAGATAGATACATTTTTAGAATATTCATAAATTTCAGAGAGACACGTAGAGAGATATTTTCTTCTGGTTGAGGTTAGCAAGTTAGGGTTAGTGTAGAAAAACTCGAGAGTAGAAGGTAGTGATGCATCTTTCAAGTTTTTCTTAGTATAGATGGAGATAATCTAAAGACGTGGGTTTTCTATACAATGGTGATTTTTCCAGATTTGTAAATGTTGTTTATCTGTTTCACCAACAGTAGAAGCATCCAAATTTAAATCTACTTCATATTGTGCTCTGGTTAATTATTTGATTTGGAAAGATTTCAAGGAATGGAATTTTATCTTATGTTTTGTTTAAATGGTGATTTGCAATCTATTGTTAAAGTTTGCACTATCAATGAATGAAACTGTGTATTAATTACAAGTTGATTTTATTTTGCAGTTTTAGTTTAGAAATTCCTTGGAAGGCAACAAATTTGATTACTTTGATGAATTAACATTCTCTTAAGTTCCAAAGCTTTGATCTATCTTTTTCTATTTCTTTAAAACCCCTGGTTAAAGTAGGTTTAATGTTTGATCTTATAACAATCTAGAAGCTCAACACCAGCAGGCCCCTTAAACATTATAGTTACATCAACCATTGAGTGAAATCAGCACAGTCGTGAACCGATTAACATGACCTTGGGAGTTAGGTATCCATGTGTTATCTTTCTCTTTCAGGAGAAATAGAATAGCAATATTTTGTTTGCATGTTGTTGTGCTATTTTGACCATCAACAGGACTAGCGCTAGAAGGAGGGCCTAGAAGAGCAAACTGGATAATTTTGGGTTTTCCTCACCAGAGAGGCCCTATAGAGTTCTTAGATCAACTGATAACCCACCACCTTTGATAGAACTTAAGACCCCAACAAGACACAAGATTCACAAGACTGGGGCAGCCATCATACCACCCTTATCAGCTCCACTTACTCCACCGGGATTTTCACTAATACCCTAGTGGATACCTGTTAATTCACCACCAAATCCATCTCAATTACTAGCATAGCTGGTTGAACCCATCGAACAGCTGGCTCAACCCCCACCATCGCCACCAATGGCTTACTTCGTTAATAACCCTTCACCATTGGGGACTATCCCTAGAGGTATACATGATCTCCCAAAGAACCCAGAGAGGTTTTGTCCTAAGTACATGCATGGGGAGTCAAGAAGTGTCGAGGAACATATACATGCATTTAAGGATGCCTATACCCATGCTTAGGTGGCTCATCAAGATGTGTGTAGACTGTTCCCCTATTCCTTGGGAGACATGGCATATAATTGGTACCTGAACTTACCCCAAGGATCGGTTCGAGGTTGGACGGATTTGGAAAACGCTTTTATCAATTAGTTCAAGGTTTATGTAGACCCTGCTATCCTTTACCACCAGTTTTACACCATAAGAAAGGAACATCATGAACCACTCCCTCTATTCAACACTAGGTTCCAGAGAGTGTACCGAAGGTTGCAGGATCCTTAGTTGGTGGCTGAGAACATTGCCATCTTGGCATACTTAAGGGTTGTGGACCCTTTGATTGGCTTGTTCTTGAAAAGGACCTATAATGCTAATGAAATTGATTCTTTGGCTAAGGTATATCATCTCACCATTCAATTGCAACAACAGATCAGTCTGCAATATGGGAGTCTAGGAGGAGTTCTCCCTCTTTAGGATACCCAATGTCCAATCAACCCCCTATGTTCAATACGGTCCTAGGGATGTCCCATTCCCAATACAGAGCCATCTATGAGTTCCAAGCTTCACCTCCCATGCCATTTTTTAACAATGGTCCCTAGGATTCCTTCCAACAAAATCAAAATTACCAAAATCAAGCTAGAGGATCAAGTTCAGTTAATCAATCTTTTGCTATGAAGAATGTGGAAAATGAAAAGGCTCTCCAACTGACCAACGAGATGGAGACTCTCAAAAAGACATTGTCTCAGATGTCTAATGACATGGCTCAACTTAGACAGAATCCCCCTCACAACCAGAACCAAGGTTTTCAGAGTCAGGGGGGATATTCTAATCAAGGTGGCTATCCAAACCAAAATCCCAATCAGAATTACAATGCCAACCAGAACGTCAATAGGAATTTCCATAACCAAAACTCCTCTAATCAAAACTACCAAAATTAGAATAGAGGATACAATTAGAGGCCTAATAACAATAGTCCATGGAATACTGGACCCAATAATGGAGGAGTCTCTCACAATTATCAAGAGGGAGACGAAAGGCCAGACACTGCCAATGTGGCAGACCTCCACCTTCTGACTAATTGGTGTAGACTACATGATACAATGGTTCATTCTAAGGTAAATTTCCCAGAGATGGAAAAAATGGTTAAGATAGCTCAAGCTGATGCTCCATCCCAGGGTGCATCCAACAAATCTGCTGGATCGATGGATACTACCCTGGCATATGATATCTTTGAGGAAAACCTTCCATTTCCCAATCAGGAAGAAAATGAAGCAATAGAAGATGTGTATGATGCCCAAGCTTTCCAAACCAAAGGGGGTCATTTCCTTAGAAATCAGAATAGAGGGCCATTCACAACCTTTGCCCCTCCTAATAATATGGTCCCGCCAAATTAGAATGCGGATAATAATCCACCACCACCAAAGGGACCATCAGATTCTCAGAACAAAGGTAATTCATCTTCAATTCCTAAGCATCAGGTTAGGAATGAGTTACAATTTGATTTCATTACAGAAATGCAAAGGCAAAAGACTTCAATGTCTTTCTTTGATATTTTGAAATGGTGCCCGGCTCAAAAGGAAATCCTATTGAAAGCCTTGGGGGAAGCAGACAGGTCAAGAGGAAGAGAAAAGGCAACTCCTACTAATGAGATGAATGTAGCTCTCTATAAAGGTAAGACTGGTACTCCACCTTTCTTGCTAAGTCTGAGAATTTTTGGAAAGAATTTACATAACTGTCTACTGGATTCTAGGGCTTCGGGGAATGTTATGCCATTTTCCATGTGTAGGAAATTAGGTCTGAGCCCACTCCAGAAAAATAACAAGGTTATCCAGTTAGACAAAAAAAAAGTTAATGTGGTAGGAGAGTTAAAAAATATCCATGTACAGATTAGATCTGATCCAAGGATCCAAACTTATGTGGATATCCAAATTGCAGATATCCCAGAAACCTATGCGATGCTCTTAAGCAGAGACCTAATGAAAAGTCTAGGTGGATATTTGTCTTTGGATTTCTCACACATGTGGCTGCCCTGGCAAGGGATAGCAACCCAGATCATAATTGAAAGTGATCCCAGGCTCAAACACATGATTACCGAGTATGACTTCCCCAATGAAGTAGTCTATTTCGAAACCGAGATAGGAGTTTATAAGCAGGGGGAGGTCATGACTTTTTCAGTACTTCATTCTAATGACTCACCCCTCTTAGAGAAAAATGACCCAATGATTACTATTAATCAGCAAGTCCTAATAACGAAATTGCAAAAGGATAGGCTAGTATTGGGAGAGGAGGTTGATATGTGCAGTCTCCAACTTCCTAACTGGTGTAGGATTCATTACCAGAATCATTCTGAGTTAACTTGCAAGTCCTGTGTAGATATCTTGAAACATGTCTCCTCAGTAGAAGAAACTGGTGAGTGTCAACCCCAGGCCCCTATTAATGAGTTTCCTTTTCAAGCAAAGGATGCAACCATCCTTACAAGAGCCTGCTCTGCTCAAAGGGGATCATCTTCTCAACTTGAGCAGACTCAGGTTCTTTGTTCTGAATTGTGACTAGGGGTTGAGGAATCTCATTCTTTGCCAATTGCACTTATCCCGGAAACACTTCCAATGCCCAGGGGATCGGTGACAAAGGTACTAAATTTTGACTTGACTCAAGAGGAGGTCCAGGAATCACTTCCTGAACAAATTTTCAATTCAGAGGAATCTTCGGATGAATTGTGTCCCCAGTCACTTTCAAATATTGATGATCCGCACTAGTCTGAGCTGCCATATATTTCTGCTAAGCAAAAGATTGTAGGCCAGATAAAGAAAGATAACTAAACTCCAGATCAATTATGGAGTTTGAAATTTGATGGCTCTAAGTCCAAATTAGGAAGTGGAGCAGGGGTGGAATTAACCAATCCAAAAGGGAAGACTTACTTTGCCTCCTACAGGCTGCAGTTTGGTTGCATGAACAACGTGGCAGGGTACGAAGCACTTGCTAGGGGCTTAATGTTTGCCCATCAGAAGAAGGTCACATCTCTTATGGTGATGGAGGACTCTAAAGTCATTATCAAATAGGTTCATAGCCAATATACTTGCCATGATAAAAGATTGGCTGCTTACATAAATAGGGTTTGGAATCTGATCGAGGACTTTGATGCTTTCAGAATTACTTTGATTCCTAGGGAACAAAATCAGATTGCAACTGCTTTGGCAGTTACTGCTAATAATTTGGAGCCTATGTAGGACTCCAAATTGAAAATATTTTTAGTCGAGCTAGTTTCAATCCCATCAGTGCCTGATAATGTTCAGAATTTTCAAGTCTTCGAGGATGACCAACACATACTTTCCTTCTTGGCAAGTTTGGATGTCTTTGAAGGGAAAATCATAGATGAATCAGATAGAGATCAGGGAGAATGGGACTCTGAAGGTTGTGATTCAGAAGAGTAATGAATTTAAAGAGTAACAGCATCCCTAAGGGGATGGTAGCCTTAGAAAGGATATTTGATTTTGATCCTCAGGCTCGGGAGAGATTGCCAACGCAAAGTGAACGAGGGAAGTACGAATCTACTAATTTGGCTGATTTGGGTCCTGAAAGGAATGTCCTTATAGGTAAAACCTGCCCCGAGGAGATCAGAAATGAGATAATTAAGGTGTTAAAAGAAGATATTGCAGAAATTTCTTGGACCTATGAAGATTTGAAGATTTTTGACACCTCTGTGATCACACACACAATACCGCTGAAACCAAAATCCAACCCCTTTCGTCAAAAGCAACACCTGGTCAATGCCTTGATTGAACCATTGATACAAAAGGAAGTGCAAAAACTCTTATCAGCAAGAATCATCTTCCCAGTAAGGCACTCCACGTGGGTTGCTAATCTAGTTCCAGTGCGTAAGAAAAGTTGGGAGATCAGGTTGTGTGTTGACTTCAGAAACCTGAACAAAGCCTCAGAAAAGGACAACTATCCACTTCCTTCTCTTAATGAGGTGTTACAAACTGTTAATGGATCCTAGATGATGTCATTTTTAGATGGCTATTTTGGGTATAACCAAGTGCTGGTCAGCCATGAAGATAGGATGAAGACTGCCTTCACTACAAAATGGGGGACATTTTCCTATCGATGCATGCCATTTGGCCTCATTAACGCTAGAGCTACCTTTCAGCGTGCAATGGATGTGGCTTTTAAGGATTTGATAGGTAATTGCATTATTATATATGTGGATGACCTAAAAAAATTTCTCCAAGAAGATAGAGGATCATGCAGCTGATTTAGCTAAGGTCCTTAAAAGATGTATCAGCTATGGAGTATCTCTTAATCCCAAGAAGTGTGTCTTTGGAGTTTCTAAAGGGAAACTTTTAGGGCATGTGATATCAGAAAAGGGAATATCCATAGATCCTAACAAAGTTGAGGCTATTTTGAAATTGACGATGCTAGGTAGTAAAACAGAGATGAGGTCCTTCTTTGGGAGGATTAATTTCATAAGAAAGTTCATAATAGGGTTTGCAGAAATTGTCAAACCCCTCAACGAGATGATGAAGAAAGATGCTGAAATTGAATGCAGCAATGAGGCTAGATCTGCATTTTCGCAGATTAAGCAATCAATATCTGAGGCATCGGCCTTGACTAGCCCAGATTACCTAAATCCTTTTTATATTTATCCATTTGCATCTGATCATTCATGTGCATCAGTCCTAACACAGCGTAGAGGTGAAGGAGATGAAAGGCCAATTGCCTTCATGAGGTTACCATTCAAGAATGTAGAAGTTAGGTACCCACCCTTGGAAAAATAGGCCTTTACATTGGTAGGAGTAGTAAAAAAATTTAGGCATTACATTTTGAGAAGCCAAGTCATTACTATAGTGCTTGATCCAGCGACCAAGTCTCTCCTTATGCAAAGCGAATTAAGGGAAAGGAGAGGAAAATGGATGGCTATCCTGCAAGAGTATGATTTAGAAATCCACCCAATGAAACTTTTCTAAGGACAAGGTTTATCAAAGGCCGTGGCAGATGTTGACAAGAGTATCACTTGTCAGCAATATACTATGCATTCATTTACCAAGGACCCATGGTATGCTGACCTGATCTTCTTCCTTCTCAATAACAGATGCCCAAATGGGATGAATGCTACCCAGAGAAGGGCACTGAGGATGAAAAGTGCTCATTACATGCTCAAAGGAGGGGCTCTATACAAAAAAAATTATGAGGGGGTGTACCTGTGATGTCTGGATCAACAAGAAGCCAAACATGCCATGGCTGAATTTCATGGTAGGCATGGCACAGGACACAAATCAGCTGATTCTTTGGCCCATCAAATCCTTAGGTCAGGATATGATTGGCCCCATGTGTTCAGGGATGCACATCAACACGTTTGGACATGTCATACATGTCAGACTTCTGCATCAGAGCATAATTCAGCAATGCCTCTACAACCAGTATATGATGTAAGACCATTTTCCCAATGGGCACTGGATTTTGTTGGGGTTATTAATCCTAATTCTTCTGTAGGGCACAAGTTCATCCTAACTGCTACTAACTATTGCATCTGTTGGACTGAGGCACAACCATGCAAAAACAACACCACTGAGGTGGTTATCAAATTTCTCACTGAAAATATTGTTACTAGGTTTGGAGTGCCATTTGCCCTGGTATGTGACAATGGCCCTGCCTTTTCATCTGTTGAATTTATACAATGGGCCTACGAACATAAAATTATCTTGAAGTATTCCTCTAATTACTATCCTCAGGGAAATGGTGTAGCAGAATCTACTAACAAGAATCTGTTAGAAGTGATAAATAAGTTACTAGAAAGTAATCTTAGGGACTAGCATACCCAGATGAGATTTTCCTTATGGGCAGATCGAACCCGTATTAAGGTCGCCCTAGGAAGTTCCCCTTTCAAATTAGTCTATGGCTAGGATCCAGTTTTCCCCATACACTTACAGATACCTGTTGTTAAGTTCATGCAGGAGTTTTATACAAGGGATGACCGGATTGAGGTAAGACTAAACAACCTTTTAAACATGGAAGAACAGAGAGACGCTGCTCTCCAGCAGTTTTTCAAACATCAGAGTGTTTTCAAATGTTGGTTTGATAAGAGAGCTAAGTTTAAGGCATTCAAAATCTCAGATCCGGTGTTGTTGTGGGACAAGGCTAAGGAGAAAAAGGGTGATCACCAAAAATTTGATAGACTCTGGCTAGGTCTGTATCAAGTAGCCAAAATCTTGGGGGAGAACACTTTTCATTTGAGCACCTTGACATGAGAACCTGTTCCATTTCCAGTCAATGGGAAGTTTCTCAAGCATTACTTCGGCTCGTAAGGGTTTGAGTTTCTGAATTTATTGTATATATGTATTTTCTATAATTACTAGTTCTTTGCTTTTGTTCTTTGTTTTTTTGTTTCTTTCTTTCTTTATTTTCGTTTCCTTTGTTCTTTTGTATTTGTTTTGTTTTCTTCTTTGGGGATCCTCTTTTCTTTCCATCTTAAAACCTTGGGGTTGTTATTCAAAGAATACTGTGGGCACTAGGAGATAAATTGGTTTAGGCATTTTTAGGCATATATGTCAAAAGTTTTTGTTATGAAATTCATGCCTTATGGTCATTTTAGCATGAGTCTGAAGGCTATTAGGAGTAAGGTGTATTGTGGATAACCTCTTGAACTATCATTGAAATATGTCACAAAATAGATAAAGCATCTGACTATGAAGTGCCTATTCATCTCTGGGTAATTATATCTTCAACTCAAGTGAAAAATTTGTTTCCCCAAGACTGTCATAGGATCCACTGCAGTTCTCAACCCAAATTTTAGACTTTTAGAGTCTTTGTATTGAGGAGGTTTTTGAAAATAATTTTCACAAGTAAGGCCTGTAAAAGAGAAAAAAAGAAAAAAAGAGAAGCATTCAAATAAAGGAAAACTCAATACTAAGTGGGTAATTCAAGTATCTCTATCGGGGCTATGGATGCCTGACTGGCAGTAGAGCAATACTTTGAGAGAACTAGAGGTATCTCCATTAGGGCTGTGGACGCCTGGCTGGCAGCAGAGCAATACCCAGGATCCTATTGCATGACAGTCGAAGGACTCAACCCATGTGTCTTGAATCGTAGATATAGTTGTTTAGGTTTGGAGAAGACTCAAGTAAAGAAGGATACACTATAAGCATGCACACACTCAGATTCAGGTAGTAGTTGGTGTTGGTCCTACATTTGAGTTTCCAGCTCAACTTTACTTAAATACGTTGATCACACTTAAGTTAACATATCTAATAAGTTATAAGTTTTGGAATGATTAAATTCTTCAATATTTTAAAAATGGGTAAACCATTTTCCCAGCCGAGTAGCCATTTGTTATGCCTTGCATAACCACCCCATTTGATTTTACTTTGGGAACAAAATGGGTCCCCCTTTTCTTTTGTTTTAATTCCCTTTGGTTGTTTGGATTGGTCTTAGGACTTCTTTTGTTTTCCTCCTAAGTTTGTCTTTTGTTCTGTCGGAGCCAGGCCAGGAGCTGAATCTGAATGTTGAACTCTTTCAAGGTTTTTGGTTCGTGTTCCATCTCGACTCCGACTCTGCTTTCCTTTTGTTTCTTCTTCGTTGGTCATTTTCCTTTGGTTTTGTGTCTTGTGCCTTAGGAATTTTCCTTTCTTCCTTGGGTGCTTTTGTTTTGCTCTGGCGGACGCGGGATCAAGACTGAAACTGAGCTTGGAAATAATGGTTACTTCCATGTTCGGTTCTCGTTCCGACTCCGATTCCGGTTCTGGCTCTTTTGTCTTTGCCTTGCGTGTTTTCGGTTTTAATTCCAGCGGATGCAGAACCGGAACTATCACCGAACTCTGGAACTTTTCTAAGTTCCAGGTTTCGGTTCTGTTACGGTCCCAGTTCCGCCTGTCTTGTTATTTTGCTTTTGTTCCTTGTGTTTTGTCGTGGGGTGCGTTCTCCCGTTCTTTTTCTTCCTTGTCTTTTTTTTGTCTTTTTGGGTGTTGTTGGAGGCGGGGTCGGAATGGAACCCAAACATGAAACTTTGAAGAAGTTTCAGGGTCGGATTTGGTTCTGGTCCCGATTCCGCTGGGTTCATTTTTTCTCCAGTTCCGATCACTCGGTTGAGTGTCAAGTTTTGGTTTTCGCATCGTTCCCTTTTTGTGGGGTTGGATCCAGAACGGTGCGGTGAATGTGAAGTTAGCGAATGGTTTGTGTTTTACCCCTATTCCGACCCCGGTCCCGATTCTGGTTTCATCTTGGCTCCACTCCCGCTAGTTTTGAAGGTAAGTATGTCTCTGGTCTGGATTTGGTTCCGCCTCCGCTAGAGTTGGGTTTCTTCTTGCTAAGGATATGTGAAAGGGTAAGACGAATGAGGGAATGTTTTATGCTTTAGGGGACTAATAAAGGTATTGTTTTGCAGGATTAAATAATGTTGAGAATATCTGAGCCTATTGGAAAGCATGCCTCAATTAGAGCTGGTGTGAAACTCCTGAAAGAATAAATTTGATGAGACTCTCTTGATGTTTGGCCGACTAGCAGCGGTTGGCTCGCTATGATGTCTTGTCGACTGATGGAACTCCTAGCAATAGCTGGCATCAGGGAAAGGTGTTACACTCGGTATGATGTCTTGTCGATGAATGTTTGTCTCACCGATGGTTTTGGCAGTGGTATAACTCTTGCACACTCGCTGAGACCTCTTGCCGAATGCGATGGTCTTGCTGACTTGTTAGTCTCGCCGATCTGGCTGATAGTGATGGTCTGGGTGACAATCTTTGATAGCGGTATAACTCTTGCCGCTCGCTATGAAATCTCACCGACAGTTGTAGGTCATGTCGATAGCTGCGGTGAAGCATTGTAAGCATCGGGGAGACACGGATAGTGTCTCACCGACATGCGATTCAGTTTGAACAAATTTTGACCACTTGAAAATATTATGTGGTGTCTGTTCAACCAATCAGAGGAAGCTGAAGGTGAACCAGTGGTAGTTGGACTATTGCAGCTATTCTTGTGAGGAAGATCAACAAAGCATAAACGACATGGATCTACTATGAGATCGAAGGTGATCAATCGGCTCGGTGAATAGTGGTGTTTGTCTACTGTTATAGAGCAACTTGCAGAAAGATCTAGAACAAGAGGAAAGTAGAGAAAAAGGCCACGAGGACAACTGGGATGTCAACTAGCAAAAGTGGATCAGCATTAATGACCATACTTCGAAGCATTCAAAGCAGCTTTTCAAGGAAGTTCGAGGGTGGAAACGGGGGCCAGAAGTTAATGTGATGGTTGCAAAAGATCTGAAAGGCCATCCCTGGAGCAATCTCTCACCGATAGGAGCAGGGTATGTGCATTTAATGCATCCTTGACTTTATTCAAACTCTTCTAGGGTCGACTCTACTACAAACTAACATTTTTGTAAACCCTAAATTGGGGCTAATATTTTGAGGGCATGTGTTTATATGGCATTTTTCCTCTTTGTAAGAAAAGGATTTTTTTAGATTGGAGATAGATACATTTTTAGAATATACATAAATTTCATAGAGACACACGTAGAGAGAGATTTTCTTCTGGTTAAGGTTAGCAAGTTAGGGTTAGTGTAGAAAAACTCAAGAGTAGAAGGTAGTGATGCATCTTTCAAGTTTTTCTTAGTATAGATGGAGATAATCTGAAGATGTGGGTTTTCTGTACACTGGTGATTTTTCCAAATTTGTAAATGTTGTTTATCTGTTTCACCAACAATAGAAGCAACCAGATTTAAATCTACTTCATAGTGTGATCTGGTTAATTATTTGATTTGGAAAGCTTTCAAGGAATGGAATTTTTATCTTATGTTTTGTTTAAATGTGATTTGCAATCTGTTGTTAAAGTTTGCACTGTCAATGAATGAAACTGTGTATTAATTACAAGTTGATTTTATTCTGCAGTTTTAGTTTAGGAATTCCTTGGAAGGCAACAAATTTGATTACTTCGATGAATTAACATTCTCTTAAGTTCCAAAGCTTTGATCTATCTTTTTATATTTCTTTAAAACCCCCAGTTAAAGTAGGTTTAATGTTTGATCTTATAACAATCTAGAAGCTCAACACCAATAGGCCCCTTGAACATTATAGTTACATCAACCATTGAGTGAAATCAGCACAGTCATGAACTGATTAACAGGACCTTGGGAGTTAGGTATCCATGTGTTATCTTTCTCTTTCAGGAGAAATAGAATAGCAATATTTTTTTTTCATGTTGTGCTATTTTGACCATCAACAGGACTAAGAAGTTTCAGGTTTGGATTTCGTTCTGGTCCCGGTTCTGGCGGGTTCATTTTTTCTCCGGTTCTGATCACTCGGTTGAGTGTCGGGTTTTGTTTTCACATCATTCCCTTTTTGCAAGGTTGGAGCCGGAACGACACGGTGAATGTGAAGTTAGCGAATGGTTTGTGTTTTACCCCGTTCCGACCCCGGCCCCGGTTCCAGTTTCATCTTGGCTCCGCTCCCACCAGTTTTGAAGGTAAGTATGTCTTTGGTCCGGATTTGGTTTCGCCTCTGCCAGAGTTGGGTTTCTTCTCGCTAAGGATATATGAAAGGGTAAGATGAATGAGGGCATGTTTTATGCTTTAGGGGACTAATAAAGGTATTGATTTGCAGGATTAAATCATGTTGAGAATATTTGAGCCTATTGGAAAGCATGCCTCAATCAGAGCTGGTGTGAAACTCCTGAAAGAATAAAGTCGATGAGACTCTCTTGATGTTTGGCCAACTAGCAGCGGTTGGCTCGCTATGATGTCTTGTCGACTGATGGAACTCTTGGCGATTGTTGGCATCGAGGAAAGGTGTTACACTCAGTAAGATGTCTTGTCAATGAATGTTTGTCTCACCGATGGTTTTGACAGCGGTATAACTCTTGCACACTCACTGAGACCTCTTGCTGAATGCGATGGTCTTGCCAACTTGTTAGTCTCACCGATCTGGCCAATAGCGATGGTTTGGGTGACAATATTTGATAGTGGTATAACTCTTGCCGCTCGCTATGAACTCTCACCGACAGTTGTAGGTCATGTCGATAGCTACGGTGAAGCATTGTAAGCATCGGGGAGACACGGCTAGTGTCTCACTAACATGCGATTTGGTTTGAACAACTTTTGACCGCCTGAAAATATTACGTGGTGTATGTTCAACCAATCAAAGGAAGCTGAAGGCGAACCAGTGGTAGTTGGATTGTTGCGGCTATTCTTGTGAGGAAGATCAATAGAGCATAAACGACATGGATCTACTATGAGATCGAAGGTGATCAATCGGCTCGGTGAATAGTGGTGTTCGTCTATTGTTGTAGAGAAACTTGTAGAAAGATCTAGAACAAGAGCAAAGCAGAGAAAAAGGCTGTGAGGACAGCTAGGATGTGGAATGGAAAAAGTGGATCGACATTAATGACCGTACTTCAGAGCATTCAAAGCAATTTTTCAAGGAAGTTTGAGGGTGGACACAGTGGCCAGAAGTTAATGCGATGGTTGCAAAAGATCTGAAAGGCCAACCCTGGAGCGATCTCTCACCGACAGGAGCAGGGTATGTGCATTTAATGCATCCTTGACTTTATTCAAACTCTTCTAGGGCCGACTCTACTACAAACTGACATTTTTGTAAACCCTAAATTGGGGCTGATATTTTGAGGACACGTGTATATATGGCATTTTTCCTCTTTGTAAGGAAAGGATATTTTTAGATTGGAGATAGATACATTTTTAGAATATACATAAATTTTAGAGAGACACACGGAGAGAGAGATTTTCTTCTGGTTAAGGTTAGCAAGTTAGGGTTAGTGTAGAAAAACTCGAGAGTAGAAGGTAGTGATGCATCTTTCAATTTTTTCTTATTATAGATGGAGATAATCTAAAGACGTGGGTATTTTGTACACTAGTGATTTTTCCAGATTTGTAAATGTTGTTTATCTGTTTCACCAACAGTAGAAGCAGCCAAATTTAAATCTACTTCATATTGTGCTCCAGAATGGTATGTATCTTGGGTTAATTATTTGATTTGGAAAGCTTTCAAGGAATGTAATTTTTATCTTATGTTTTGTTTAAATGGTGATTTGCAATCTGTTGTTAAAGTTTGCACTGTCAATGAATGAAATTGTGTATTAATTACAAGTTGATTTTATTCTGCAGTTTTAGTTTAGGAATTCCTTGGAAGGCAACAAGTCTGATTACTTCGATGAATTAACATTCTCTTCAATTCCAAAGCTTTGATCTAGCTTTTTCTGTTTCTTTAAAACCCCCGGTTAAAGTAGGTTTAATGTTTGATCTTATAACAATCCAGAAGCTCAACACCTACAGGCCCCTTGAACATTATAGTTACATCAACCATTGAGTGAAATCAGCACAGTCGTGAACCGATTAACATGACCTTGGGAGTTAGGTATCCATGTGTTATCTTTCTCTTTCAGGAGAAATAGAATAGCAATATTTTGTTTGCATGTTGTTGTGCTATTTTGACCATCAACAGAGAGTTATATATTTCATGGGTTAGTGTGAGGTGAGATTGAGTGTTTAGGACCTTGTTGGTTCCCTGATCATTTTCATCATTTTAGAGTCTTTTTGGTGTTGTGATACCTTGTAGTTTTTGAGGGTTGTGCTTATCCTAGGGACCAAAACTGCGCTTGGGTTTGTTCATTGATCAGGACACTAGCACTAGAATCGAGACTACAACACTAGGAAGGACTATAGTGTGTCCCTGGGACTCTAGCACTAAATCAAGACTACAATGCTAGACCTAGACGCATACAACAATTTAGGACACTTATTAACTTGTGCTAGTTTCCTACCTCACTACTGTCTTGTTTGGGTGCTAGTGTCCTTTAGTGCCCCATTTTCCATCGTTTGTCATATGTTGGGTCTTTCAACCATTTCTAGGGAAAGCTTTGTATATAAAATTTGTTCCACTTGGCTTAGTGAGTCTTCACATGTTTCTTCATCAAAAAGTGTCATGCCTTAATATTTGTGGCACCCATTCATATTGGGAAGTGTGTCATTTATCAAAACTGACCCAACATTATTTTAGTTGGTGTAGGGCTTGTACCTCTTATTAAGGAAACCTCTTTTGAATGTTTTCCATTGTGTTTATATTTTTTTAAGTTAGTTTTTGAGTGGATTGGAGATGGTTTTTACCCTTGTCCTACTCATTCTGAAAATCAATGGTTGATTTTTCTAGTAGAGGGGTGTTAGCTCCTAATCGTTCCACCATCCATGTGAGTTTTCATCTTGGTGTGGTTTTGAGGTTTATAATTCCCTCATCTTCTCTTTTTTGGGGTTCAAGAGAACATGATCATCGGTTAGTACCCAATCATCATGTGGATGTCATTTTACCCTCTCGTAGGTTCACCATGGTGGCTTTGTCCCATGATTGGTAAGACTTCCACTAGTGTTACCTTTCTTGTACAAATGGTGAATTTTTTCATGTGGTTAGTTCCATTGTTTCATTATGTTTCATAAGATAGGTTGTGTGATTATGGCATGTTATTGCATCTTCATCTTGGTTGTTGTTTCAATAAAAAAAGTTGCTCAATCGATTAGTGTCCTAGGTTTGTGGATTGAGGCATTACATTTATTTATTTATTTTTCTTAACATGCAAGGTTGAGACACTTATTTTTCTAACATTCTCCCACTTGTTAAACACCTTGCAAGAGCCTATAGAAAACAAGTAACTAGTTATTGAGGGATGAGAGGCCTATTGTCTCAACACTTTTTGAACTTCCCTGCGCTCACAAGATTTGTTAATGCATTTACAACATTCGCCAAATTTTCCATATTCTTCAACTTCACCTTGTCATCCTTAACCTTATCTCTCATGAAGTGATACTATACATCAATGTGCTTTTTCCTAGCATAAAATGTTGGGTTCTTCACGATGGAGATTGCACTCTAACTATCACAATATATTGTCATTGTACCCTTATTTGAACTATATATCTAAACATAATATTTTAAGCAAAATGGATTCCTGATAAGAATGAGTAGCTTCCATATACTCTTCATGTGTAGTGGACAAAGTGGTCATAGTCTGTTGCTTACTCATCCAACTAATTGTACCACCAAATAAAGTAAACACATATACACGTGTTGATCTTTTGCTATCAACATAACCAACCCAATCTAAATCCACATATACTCTAATATCCAAGGGATGTTGGTCTCTTGATCCATGAAAACATATAGAGTAATCAGAGGTATCCTGGAAGTATTTGAAGACTCTTTTTACTGCATCTCAATGTGCTCTTCCTATATTAGACATGTATTGGAAAAGAACTCCCACTATTTGGACAGTGTATAGTCTTATACAAACCATAGCATACATAAGGCTACCAACTTCACTCTAATATGGTACATGACTCATTTCTTTCATCGTTGATGGAGAAGTCAAACAATGTAAGATACATAACTTTGTTCCCATCATAACAGGAACACATAATGGTCTAGAATCTTGTATATTGAATCTTCTTAGAATAGTATCCACATATTTACTCTAGCCTAGCCAAAGATTTTTTTCTTTCTGTCTTCTAATCTTCATTCCCAAAATGTGTCTTATTGCATCAAGGTCCTTCATTTCAAACTTTGCTAAGAACTGAGATTTTAATTTTGCAATCAAACCCTTTCCTTTGACAATAAACATGTCAATATATAAGGAAATAACCAGAAAATGATCACCATAAAATTTGAAACACACATAGTGATTAGATTCAGATCACAAAAATCCCAAGCTTAACACATATGTATCAAACTTAGGGTACCACATCCTAGGACTTTGGTTCAAACCATATAATATTTTTTTAACTTGTAGACCAAATGACTTTTACCTTTCACCACATAGTTCTTTGGCTATGTCATATAAATTTCTTTCTCCAAATCACCATGAAGAAATTTTTTTTCACTTCCATTTTCTCGATTTCTAGACCATAACCTAATAAAATAAAAAATAAAAAATGAATAAACATCATTTTAGCTACAAGAGAAAAAATTTCACCATAATCTACTCCCTCAACTTGGGAGTAACCCTTCACAACCAACCATGCTTTATACTTCTCAATGTTGTTGTTTGAACCCATTTGCAACCAATGGGCTTTTTTCCTTAAGGAAATGATACAAGGTCCTATATATAATTCTTTTAAAGAGTTGGCATATCTTCATCCATGATTATATTTCTAGGATTCTACATCATGCATACTAAGAGCCTCTTTTGTTGATGTTGGTTCATCAACATTAGCATTCAAAGAAAATATAAATCTCCAATAATTTGGAGAATACCCATACCTTTTTGGTGGTTTCCTATGCCTAATAGACCTTTGAATGAGTTGAGGCTCATATTCTTCTTCCTCCTCTAATGATTTAGAACTTGTGAAGCTCTCCTCAACTTCTTGTCTTTCTAGGGGTCTTGATTTAGTTTTCTCAAGCATAGAGGGAAATTGAATCGCATCTTTCTTTTCTTCCTTTTGTTATGGCTGCACTATAACATACAAAAGCTTAATTTCTCTAAAAAAGACACTTATAGAATAAATTATATTTTGTGCAACAAAATACCAAAGCTTGTAACCCTTCACACCACAATTGTATCCAATGAAGATACATTCAATAGCCTTGTTATTTAATTTTGTTCACTTCTCCTTTGGCACATGTGCATGTGCCTCACAACCAAAAACTCTCAAATGTCTAAGTGAAGGCTTGTGACTTGACCATGCCTCCATTTGTGTCTTGTCAAAAAGAGCTAATGTAGGAGACCTATTTATTATGTAGTAGGTAGTGAATAATTTTGGCCCAAAATTTTTGTTCTAGTCCAAGACCACATATCATACTTTTAGCCTTATCCATCAAGGTCATGTTCATTCTTGTCCCAACTCTATTTTGTTGTGGAGAATATGGAGTTGTCTTCTCTCTCTAGATGTCACAATCTTTACATAATGTTTAAAAATCATTGGAGAAAAATTCATTGCCATTATATGTCCTCAAGCACTTAATCATTTTTTCAATTTGCAACTCAACCATTATTTTAAATTCTTTGAAACAATTAAAAACTGTAGATTTACTCTTTAGTAAATAAACACATGTCCTCCTATGGAAATCATCAATAAAAGAAGCACAATAAATTGATTTGATAATAGAAGGAACATCAATTGGACCAAATGCATCTCAATGGATTATATCCAAAATACTTGTAGAATTATGAGAACAGAAGTAAAATAGAGCAATATTTTTCTTACCAATAATACGATGCTCTCAAAAGTCAAATTCAAGAGTATAGTCCTCCAACCCATTGACAAGATTTTTACTTTTCAAGGTTTGTAAACCCTGCTTTCCTATGTGGCCAAGTCTTTGGTGTCACAACATGGTCTTCTATATGGGAAATTTTGATTCGATATGTAGATCCTATTGAAGAGGAAACCATCTCTTTTTCTAGAAAAGTATTCTCTGACTTTATCTTAACAGAAGTACTATTACACTCAACCATGCATGCATTGAGCTAGTACAATGTAGCTAATCTACTTCTTACTATCACCATAACACCTCTCATCATTTTCACATGTACTTCATAAAATTGTACATGCACACTCACATCCATTAGCTTGTTGATAGCTAATAAATTTCTTATCAATCTTGGTTTATGTAAGAAACCATCAAATCACCTAACTATACCATTAGAAAATTTCATAGAAATGCTTCTAGGGCCAAAAATGTCAAGGAAAGAATTATCACCCAAATACACCTTACCAACATCATCTTTTTCATACTTACAAAACTAATATATTTTTGGAGTCAATTGAAAAGATGCAGATGATTTAACCAACCATGTAGTACCACCTACATGAGTGGCCAATCCAACAATAAAATCATCTCCATCTTCCTTCTTAGACTTAAAATCAAAATCATGTTTCTTCTTCTTCTTCTTTTTCTTCTCTTTTTTATAGACTTTTCAAAAGTGTCCAAATTTGCTAAAATTCTAGCATATTTCCTTGGACTTACCACCATATTTTGATCTCCCCTTATTCTTGGACTTAGAGAAACATTGTCGCATCTCATTCTTGCCTCGTTCTTTCAATTTTCCTCAAACACTCAAAACCTCTTTAGCATTCAGAGAGACCTTTCTTATCATTTCCTCAAAGAGTAGAGAACCAACAACATCCTCCTTCTTCAAGGTGATTGAAGTGCTCCCAATAGCCATAACTAGGCTATCCCATGAGTCTAGCAATGACCATAGAAAACTTTGGCACCTTTCTACCTCATCCATAGTCACCCCAACTAAGGAAAATTGAGTCACCAACATATTGAAAGTTCCTAGATGATCAAAGATTTATCCTCCTTCCATTCTAAATAAATACAACTTCTTTCTTAATAAAATATTATTTATTGGAGATTTGGCTTGATATATCTCACCCAACTTCTTCCATAACTTCTTTGAAGTGGGTTCTTCATGGACATTTATCATAATCAAGTTTACAAGGCATATTCTTATGATACTTTTATCTTTTTAATCCATTACATCATATTTTGCAACCAAATTTGGATATGTAGGCCTTTGGACATTATCATCTACTACATCCCATAGATCTTGATCAATCAATAGATCTTCTTGAAGGGCACACAATATACTAGGAGGGGGGTGAATCAATATATAAAATATATTTTAAACTCTTTAAATCAACATGAATCATCATTAGTAACTTCTTCAAACATGAATTTTAAATCATCAAAGTAGCAAGCATTAATCTAGAAACTCAGATACACACATTCATACAATGAACACCAAATATATGTAGAAAATTGAAATGGGAAAAACCAAGTGAGAAGAGTTTCTTGGATCTACTATCCAAATCTAGCCTCAAAAAAATAATGAATATTACAATTACGAAGTAGTAAGAGTCACAATCCCCTCTTGTATTTGTAGGCACCAACCTACTGGAGACACCAATCCCTAATACAAAGATATGAACACCAACTCAACAAGTAAGACACCAGTCCTACCGGATTACAAAGATAAAGCTTGTGGAACTTCAATATCGATTGCATAGCTTACACAATATTTGATCTTTCCTCAGACACTCTCCTACACACCTTATGATCTTCTAAATATGGTTCGCATTGATTGAGATGCAACTCCCATTGAATTACACTTGCTTGCACAATTTCTCTCTCTCTCACACACACACTACTCATCAAGTGTGATCTAAAACTATGATGATTATAAACATCTCATTACATTAACATCATTTCATGTCGGACAAGAATCCCTTAACACCATCTACAATTAGCCAAGTTGGCTAAGGTGGACCTAAATTCAAATTTATATGAAACGTGTAGCAGGTTGGTCCTAAATCAAATTTGTTGCCGCCAAAAGAACATGATGTTGTGTGCTTCCTTAAAAAACCTTAACTAGGACCTATTTCACCATCCCACGCTATCTCCAGAGGACACACACTACAAGCTCCTAACACATAGTTTCAGAACATCGCCTAGTTAATTAACCAACACAGTGACCCTTCTGTCACTTGAATCTTTTTGCCTGTTGAACATAAATTCTAGAAACTCTAGAATAAGATGGAACATGTGTATACATACTCCATTCAAACTGTAGACCAAAACTCACATCCGAGAAGAAATACAGATCAGGAACATGTTGCCAAAAAAATCTCTCTACCTGGGTAACTAAACTCAAACATTCTAGATCAAACTTCCAGATTACCTCTATCAAAATGAATAGTTGTAGTATAATACTACAAGCATACTACAACATTCTTCTTCATTGTTCTCAAACACACTAACATGGCATGACATGAATACACCCTAATTTCAACAAGTATGATTACATTTAATTCTGATTGAACTGCTGACATTACTCCTTTGACAATAG
Organism: Sequoia sempervirens; assembly: GCA_007258455.2. NCBI lineage: Eukaryota > Viridiplantae > Streptophyta > Pinopsida > Cupressales > Cupressaceae > Sequoia > Sequoia sempervirens. The sequence goes on along the minus strand of VDFB02040073.1, from coordinate 25,598 downwards.
TGAGCATTTTGACATCAATGACAATTTTCCTTTGGAATCAATGACAACATATGTTCAACACTTCCATCTTCAACTTTCTATTTTAAAATTTGTGCCAAAAAACTTCTCTATCTCAATTCTCCCATATGTGCTCACCATGTCTAATGTCTACTATCTTTAGCTAATAATTACAAAGATATAATTTATTTGATAAAGATTGATTTTGCATTGACTATTGAGAACCACATCACCATGGATCCATCACATGCAAGCACATGCAAGTTAACGCAAACCGTGATTATTTTATTATGGGTTTGTGACAAATCAAATATGGAGTTGATTTGGTGTTTTGAGTCATGGAGAATTGACATGTTATCTTTGGTTGTCTTTAGTTTGCATGTTTTTGATACAAATAAAAATAGTCTTTGAAAGGACCCAAACCCTTATATAACAAAGTAGCCAACAAGAAAATGGAACAAGTACCATGAGATATGGGACAAACCAAACTATCCATCAAATCAAATCAAAGTGAGATACAACTGCAACCAAGTTTCCAAGCACAATAACTTGACCAAAAAGTAAGAAACAACAAGGTTCCCCAAGATCCAACTTAGACAAAGTTAGACCCAACTCTATTCAATCTCACACCCTTCACTCTAATATGAGATTTGGAGACAAATTTGGGAATACTTTTCTTCTATCTTGTATGACTATCCAATAAATGTTATCATCCAAGTCCTCAAAACAAGGCAAGGGAAGGGGGGTTGCTCCACAAAGGGCCCATCTATGTGCATAATAGGAATGATAAAATGTTGAGGTGGTGTAGATAAAATTTGAACAAACACCACATGAGTAGGTTGAAGTAGATCTAAAGAAGATGGCATAGCAATTTGAGTAAATAAAAAAAAGGTGGTTGGGACTCACTAATAAGAGTCGATGGAGCAGTAAGGGCAAGACTCACCAAAGTCACACCATTATCAAGAGATACATCTTCAGAGGAACCATGAACTAGAGAGTTGGAGGCATAAATAGTCAAGTGATGTTCATGGGCATTCTTCCATCATGTTGTTGTGCCCTTACACTAGGAGAGTGGAAAATCAATAGTGTTGGGTGGTTGATGGTAAAGCATCTTCTACATCTAAAAGAGAGATCCTAATAGTCAAGCAGTTGATTCCAAGGCCTATCCCCCACCATCATAACCATATCCTCGTGAATAGGCTTGGAGATATCAATATCCACTAGAATATGAGCAAACATAGAGTGGACCATATAAGTGGTAGAGTCAACCTTCAAGAACCAACTAATAGAGTTGCTTATGGCCTCATAGAAAGTTTAGAGAGGAAGATTTCAAAAGAAAACCCACATAGGTCTAACATTGAGAGGTTCAAGCAGGGGGTTGAAAGAAGTAGTCTAAGGTTTGACCGAGAAAGTGTGATTTCCTCATATCCACAACTAATCGTCAAGCACCAAATCCTTGTCCTTTAAAGAGTCAAAATAGAGAAAATGCTCTATTTTTCATGTTACTAATTTGGTGTTGAATCTATTTATCACATTGTTCAAGATATGTGGTTTTTGTTGTTTCTTTGGTTCAATTGAAGCATTGGGCATGTTTTGTTATCACTTTTGAGATGTCACATGTGTGTAAATATTGTGGGTTATCTAGTATGAATCATATTGGGTTGACCTTCTTTGGTCACCTTTGTTGCAGTGATAGTGAACCCCACAGTTCCCAGAAATCCCTGCAACCAAAACACCTATCACAAATGAAAGATCAAAGCAACTAATTTGTTATGCAACCTTGAGAGAAAAATCCACACAAGTATCACTCAAGCATCTGATGTTGAGATTAACCTGCAGTTGTAATTGAATTAAATGGAATCCCATTGGATTACAATGAATGTGCATGCTTATAAAAGCATGAAAAAGCAAACCCAAGATGAGGATTGCATTAGATTGTGACAAGTGTCTTAATCTCATGCTATGAGACAACTTGACCTATATTTAGTCCAATCCAATTAATAAAAAACACTCCTAAGTTTAGCTTTAGTGAATAAAGTAAAAAGGGACTTAATAATTAATTATCAAGTGATTATCTTGATTACTCCAACACCCCCCCTTAAGATCAACTTAGGGAGAAGCTATAAAACCCTGATAAAGAATGCAATGATGGATGCATGGATGGGTCTTGGATACAAGTCCTAATGAGGTAACCATGTACAAATAAATGAAATCTCTCATAACCAGAGAAAAGGAGAAAACCACATGGGAAAAACTGCTCTCCAAAAGAGAGAAAAATGAAATGACTATACTAGTGAAAGAAGGATAGAAGGAATATTCAATGTGACCCCCCAAGGACTGCTTCTATCACACAAGTACAATATATGTCCCCCTGATAGGAGAGATAAAATGAGGATATGAATCCCCCCATGAATAAGTAGCTCTTGTGCCAATTATGAACGCCTGAAGACAAAATATGATCCACTACCTGCAAACAACATTTTTCCCCTTAGGAAGAAAAAGATCCACTAGTGATTGGAGAAGCCAATCCATAAAGATGGGTGAATCACGAATCCAAATCCAAATGATGTGTTCCCCTGAAAAGTTCTCTAGTGTCTACATGTTGGAAAGAGATGATGTCAATCTAGAAACTAGTGAAGACTGATGTAGAACAAGTCGCAAAGATGATGAAGATGGTGGGCCAACAATGATGATGTGGCTGTCAACAAAGAGGAGATGAATGTCCTCAAAATATTCCTCCAAATCTACAATATGAGACTTTGCAAACAAGGATGATATGTCTACAAGATATGAATCCCAAGTAGCTATGTCTGGAAGAAGATGGATGTCCTACTACACTGAACCAATAGGGGCCAAAGATGTGGTGATGCCAAGCTGATCAGGAACAACAAGATATGGTGATGAAGTCTCAATCTGAAGATTGGGAACATGAAGACAAATCTCTGAACCATTGGAACATGCAAAACTTGTGATATACTCAAGCTCCTCTAAAGTATCGTCATTAAAGTGTATGGAATCTGTATCTGCAATAGGAATGAGACAATATGCAATAGGTTCCTTTGGGTATGGAGAGATATGAGGGTTTCCATGGATCTCCCAAATATGAGTCCAAAGTGTGTGTGGGGACAATCAATGTCTAATATAGCACACATAGTGTCAAGATCAACACTAGAACAAATAACCCCTACAACATGATCATTGTTAATACCCCATGCTGAAAAACTCCTTGGTGTGTCTGGTGTAAGTATGAGTCCATATAGATAAGGCAAAAGATCAAGTCACCTGAGATGTGTCAGGATGTCATTTCACTAAGACTCATAATTATCCTTTGTCGGGATGACCATAGAAGGATGAATAGAAAAACCCATGATACTTCCTCAAAAGATAAAATCAGGGACTAAGAACATCAGTACATATAAAGTAGATCAAATGAAGTCATCCAACACAAACAAATCCTTTCCAAGTGCCAAGACATCTAAGTAATTGATAGAAATGTGAAATTGCAAAAAAACTAAATAAAATGTACTTGGGGTAGATTTTGGAAAAAGTAAATGAATGGATCTAAAGATCTCTAAAATACCTTTCCAACACTGCTAGAATCGTGAAAATTAGAGATACGAAAAAAATTTGTGAGCTTGGAAGCAAAAAAATGAAGATCTTACTTTTATTGAGAACAAAAAGAACCAGCAGCAAAATATGATAATGAGACCTACACCAATGGAAAGTGCTTAGAACTAGATTTCCAACAATATCTCGTTTTCTCAATATCGACATCGTATGCCCAAGTTATGGTGAAAAGAAAAAAATCACTCCTTTGCATGCAAACTAGGGCTTGGAGGGGGCTAAGTGGTCAGTCTTATGACATTCACGTCAACAAATAGTTTGTAGAATATTCCTTCATCGGGAAATTTTCATGACCATCAGAAAAGCCAAATCTGATGGAATATTAATTTCTTGGGCAGGAATATGTCGATTGCTAGAAAATTGTTGGGTTGTTTGGATTTGTGGCTGGGTGTCGACGATTCCACTGAATCTTCAAAGATTTTGATGTGTTCATTGTAGTGAAGCATAGGTATGGTGTTTAGAGTACGTAAGATGGTTGTATTTTGGAACTTGTAGTTGTTGACTATGGTGGCCTAAGAGTCTCTAGATCATGATTTAGCAGGAGCTTTATGCAATTACATAGTCAGTTCTATCTTCTTGTAGATTTTGGTTTTACTTTATCCTCTAGAGTTATTGGTGTTGTAGTTGAGTGATTGTGCATGAGCCATGGGTTATCTTCATTTAGGAGATGATTATCACAATATCATGCGTAGCTTGATATCACGATTCAATGGGAGCTTTTGGCAATGATGTGGATTCATCATTTGGTGATGGATGATCTTTTGAAATGGTTGTTGGAGTCGAGAAGATCTTGGATCCTATTTCTTGTGTGTAGCAAGAATTCATTAACATCTTTAGTTATATCAACAAAAGATGTTTATCTTAATGTTTTTGAAGATATTGACAACCTATTGCCATTGAGGGCTCTTGGAATCTATGGCTTAGTTTTTAGTTGTGATTTATCGATTTAGATAGATGATCCTTAGTTTATGAGGATGTAGACAATTTATTTCTATGCAGAGCTTTTGGAGCTTTTGGTTGAGTTGTGGTAATGAGGTAATCATGATGTCATTATAAGTTCCCAAATTTTCTATTTTGCATTGGGAGCTTTGATAATGGTTCGTGATAATCTAATTGATGAGTGGTGTGATCATTTTTACAATGTTACAATTGATTTAGTTGGCACAAGATGATTGGTTGTACACCTATATCAAATTTGGGTGAGGCTAGATCTCTTTCTTTTGGAGATTATGTGTTGGAATGATAACTCTTTCGATGACCTTCCACTAGAAAGATTGAAGAGCCTACACCTAGGTTGAATGTGAATTCAACATGGACTTATTGAGGAATTGTTCTTGGAGTCATTGTGGCTTGGTATATCTTGGAGGAGCAATCTCATTCCCAACTATTGGTCCTCGTGGTGGTGAATGATTTGATAAGTATTGTCCACCTAGTTTTTAGAAGCATTCTTTGTTTGTCTTGTCTTCTCATGTGTTCTGAGTATTAAGCTATTGATGTTAGTTCTAGGGACTTTTTTCGAGGAGTATATACATGGTTATGGTTTGAAATATCTCATTATGTTAGATCTTCAATTTTGAGGTCATTATGTTTTGAGAGTACAAGAGATGGTTAGTTCCTTTGGGCATATTCCCTTGTTATAGGAATGGTCATTTGATCTTGTTTCAGCTTGAGAGGCTTACATCTTTTTCTAATATGCTTGACATTGGATTGAATCGTTAGATGTCGACAACTTTTTGTTTGGGGATCTAGAAGAGGGTCTTACTTATCACATCTTGATCACATTATGTTGTTGGTAGGACATGGTTTGATTTGCAAGTTTTCTCTCTATAATTTGTTGTGTATCCTAGATATTTGGTTCATTTCATGTTGGAATTGAGATTAATGTCAAGTTCATCATTTATTGTTATTGTACTGCATTATTTTTTAGTCTCAGTAAAGTTGATTGGAGCTCTTTAATATTTATCTTCTATGTGATGTGAAGAACTTGGGAGAGCTATGATGATTAGAGAACTCTTTGCAACAATTGTGTTTGCAGATTTGCATATCAATGTGTGCTCTTTGACACTATGTGATAGAGGATTTAGCCACATCCTATATGAGTGTTGTTAGTGGATTATTTGGATGCTTTGGTCATATTCAAACTTGGCATTGCCTACACAATAGGATTCTTAGGGAGGCATATGTGTGGTACAAATGGCATTAGGCCTTTTGCATGTGTTTGTGTTTGTTACCATTGGAAAAAGACTTTGTGCTAGACATTAAATATGCAAGGACTTGTAATTGTAGATTAGGTTGGTTATGTTGATAGCAAAAGGTGTACCTCTGATGTGTGTACCCTATTTTTAAGGTATGGTTAGTTGGATCAGTTAGCAATATGTTTTAATCACTATTTGAGTATTTGATAGATAGATTTCGACGTATGTGTTCATGTTGAAGAATGATTTTTCAGAGTGTGATCTTGGCTTTGGTTTCTTATCTTTCATGTTTGGGCAAAAGGTGCACTTGTGATGTGTGTACCCTATTTTTAAGGTATGGTTAGTTGGATGAGTTAGCAATATGTTTTAATCGCTATTTTGAGTATTTGATAGATGGATTTCGACGTATGTGTTCATGTTGAAGAATGATTTTTTAGAGTGTGATCTTGGCTTTGGTTTCTTATCTTTCATGTTTGGGCATGACAGAGGATGAGACCATTGTAGTAAAGATGGTCATCACTTGATGGATGTTGCAAATGCTTGATTGAGTTTGTGAGCACATAGTAGTCAATTGGTGCAGCATGGTTATACCCTCAACAATTAATTCACTATTTACTAGTGTTCCTTTTACTCTTGGAAGGTATATGACAAGTGCAATAATGTTGAGACTAGGTGTGTCATGCACCTTGTAGGTCATGATGTTTTGATTATTAAATTATTTATTATTTTATGTGTCCTCATGAAATGGGATGTCCCACTTTATGTCTCAGTCATTATGTTGTGTGATTTATTATTATTTTGGCATTTATGTGTGTAATTATGTTTGTAAAAGAATATCTTGTTATTAAAGATGTGTAAAAGCATATATAGCAAAGATATGGTGTAAGAGGTATTATGATGTGAAAACATGATTAAGAGGCAAGTTACAAAGTGGATTAGAATTTTTAACCTACTTATGATTCATGTTATGACATATCATAAATCAGCTTTGTAAAAAATAATAAATGATAGAAAATGGAGTGTGAGTTGTATGAATTTTTACCATGATATTTTGGGCCCATGGTAATGTCTTATTGTGATTTTATGGGCCTCTACAAGTCTATATATTGAAGGCTTGAGATGAAGGTATAAGAATAGGAGTTTTTTGTAGGGTTATGTTGTCAATTTTTTATCAAAGCAAAAGGACGTTTTTCTCCATGGTGTAACAAGTCTATCATTGCTGAATAGTACATTGGTTCAATTCTTTGGGGGCTTTTTTCCAAAAAAGGAATCCCAAAGTATATCTATTTCATTATCTTCCTTATGGTTGATTTCTCTTCTCTCATCCATCCTTTTATAAGTGTTGTTTACATAATGCAATGCTACTAAAATTCTAGATTTAATTAATGTATTATAATCTCCTCAAAAGGTTAATGCTGAAATATTTACAATGCTTAATAATTATGGAGATCTTATTTAATTGATAAGAGCTTTATAGGTAACTTTTCCTAACACATGATACTTTTTATTCAAATGATGAATAGCAATAAGCTTTACCATCTTTGAGAACTACAAAACAATGCCAAAATTTGCTCAAAGATTGTTTATAACATATTAACAATACTAACATTGAGACATTGAGTAGTGCGGAAGATTACCTACAAAGTTTAGCAACGGAATATTCATCAATTGCACAATTTCCACTCAAGATATGAGTGAAAACATATTAAAATTATGTCTATGATGTAAAATGTTGTACATCAATTAAATTATTCATTTATATAAATTTCAGCTTCTTTTTAGTCATAATGTTCACATAGACAATAAATTGCAACTTCCTTTACTCCTTTTTATATTATATTTTCAAATTAATTTTTACATATCATATCAATAGCCATCCGACACTGGCCTAGAAAACTAGTGTTTTTCTGGTGATGTTGCTTTTTAAGACTCAAGCAAGTTCTAATATCTCATTGCACATGTATATGTGAATTGGCTACATACAAGTTCATTCACTTCACAAGTATTAGTTTGTGTGCTTCTCGACATGATATGGTAAAGTGATTGGTCACGCTTTCACATATTTATGGTAGCACATTTGAGTATGTATGGAAAAGGATTCATGTTGATTAATCAAACAATGAAATATCCACATTGATTAAATCTGATAAGGAGAACACCATAATGTTGTCACATTTCTCATTTTGTTAACTGGTACATATCTAGCTTCTTTCCTTAAAGTTTGTCTCTTAAAATTTATATGCAATAAAAACATTTTTGTTTTACTCCAAATTTCATTTTTGAAAAACACATGCTTACAGAATTTAACGTTTGGACCCCAGATTTCCTCTATTAAACGGTTATTTTCTCCCTGCCTGGTAATTTGACCACATAAATCCAACGCTAGCACTCTAGTTTCTTCACCATAGAGTTTGTCTCTTGAAGTTAGTATGAAAGATAATTTCAGACCTTTTATGGCAGCTCCTCTTCAAAACTTCAAGATTTTCACAGACCATGTAATTATAGCATTGAAATAAAGTATATGTTGCTAGCACTGTGATTCTTGACCTAAGAGTTCACTTCTAGAAGCTTTTACTAAACATTCGATGCTTTTTCAGTTTTTCATTGCTGCATCTCAGCTGGAACCTTTGTAACTGGGCAAATTACATGGCACCATTTCAAGGGACATAAAACAGACTGCCTTGAACTTAAACTAATCAACAATGGGCAAGATTGAGTACATTTTGATTTTTATCATTTGCTCATTGTTTCAAAGTATCTCTACAATGTTTTAAAATTCCATTCCGTCTTTAAGCTAGGAATTATGATGCAAAAGACAATAAGAAGCACATTATACACACTCACCATATCATCATTGCTGTTGTTGTGTACACAGACAAAATACAAGAAGCATGTAACAATATTGAAAGCAAACAGAGAGGAAAAGGAATAAATCATGGTAAATTTCTGCAATTTTCTCCTTTCTTTCAAACACAGGAGAAAGGAGTAACATTGAGGGGAATAACTAAGGGGGAAAACCCATTCTAAAGGTGGTGACTTGTATATGCAAAGGTTCATATCAAATATCCTGAGAAGAACATCCACATGCTTCAACTGCCCCTTGAGGAAGTGAAGCGTGCAATTTAACCATTCTCTGAATGCCTGGATGCTCAAAACAAATAGACTTTGCATGCAAGGCATGATTAACATAAGCTATACCCTTCCAGATATGGGGCCCTTCACATTTCACATCCCTTCTATTAGGCAATCCCAACTTTGAGGATAAGCCTGTACTAGCACTTAATCATTCTTCATAATATCTGGTGAATTTACATCATCACAGACCTGTCCAATGTTACCAGAATTTTGTTCTAAGACAACCAAAATTTCTGTTTCTTTAGTCTCTAAACTAGTATTTATGATGCATCGGGCACTAAGAAGCACCTTATACACACTCACTGTATCATCTTCACAGTTGTTGTGTATCTAGAACCAGACCAAAATTCAAAGAGCATGTTACAATATTGAAAGAAAACAGGGAGAAAAAGGAAAAAATCATAGTAATTTTCCACAATTTTCTCCTTTCTTTCAACCACAGAAGAAAGGAGAAAAACATCAAGGAAAACAACTAAAATGTTGAAAAACGTCATTCTAAATGTTGAAAACAACTTGTGTATGCTAGGTTTAGTATCAAACACCCTAAAGAGAAGAGCATCCATATGCTTCAACTGCCCATTGAGGAAGAGGAGCATACAATTTAACCATTGTCTGAGTGACTGGATGCTCAAAACAAAGAGACTCTGCATGCAAGGCATGTCTGGCATAAGTTATACCCTTCCAGACATGGGGTCCTTCATATTTCACATCCCCTCTAATAGGCAATCCCAAGTACTGGCAATGCAATCGGATCTGATGTGTCCTTCCACTTTGAGGATAAGCCCGTACAAGCACTTCATCACTTTTCAGAATATCGGGTGAATTTACAAAATCACAGACCTGTCCAATGTTCTCAGAATTTTGTTCTAAGACAACCACATTTTCCACACTGGCCTTTTGTTCTGTTGAATCATCACCTTCAAATGTGATAAACTGGCCTTCTCTCGAGTCAAAAGCAAATTGATCAAAACAATTTTGTGACTCTTCAAAACTGTTATTTTGTAATTTCTGGTTTCCATTTACAGATAAGACTCTTAGGCGAGTGGCCATTTCTCGAACAACAGAACCTTCTGGAAGTACCCTTCCAACATCTTTCTTAGAATACACACGCCATGCACCAAACTTTGATCTTCCATGACCAGATTCAATGTAGACATCGCTCCATTTTGGAGCAGGTCCAATGCACAGGGCAAGATAAGTTTTTCTAACTTTCCGATCAGTAAATGCCTTCACAAGCTTCCCTGCTATTCTGTGCCGCTTAGTTATGACCATTACTCCACTTGTATCCCGATCAAGCCGGTTGGCAAGATGCAATTCCAGAGAAATAGCATCATTCTTAGCACCTGGAGTATCTAGAATTGATCAAACACCATCCACTTTTAAGTAACAAAAACAAAATTCAACTTAAAAGGGCAATAGGGCATTATCTCAAACAAACACTAACTGTGATCAAGACCTGTAAATCATGGAATAGTTTTAGGTTTCAAACATAGTAAACTATGACATTAGTGGTATATAAGTTTCTGAAAAAAATTAATTATGAGGACCCTTACTGACAAATTTGTAATACATGACAGAAAATTAGAGCTATGAGACCAAAGTATCAACTCGAGGGCTGAGGCTAATATTTCTGTAAGTAGCTGATCATGGCTACACTTAGAACTGATGCAACTGAAGAGCTAAAAGAAATGTGGCATGAAATACATAAGTGACCTATCATTAAAAAAACTTGAAATGATTAAATTTTCAAAAGTTTATCATTCTCAGCATTTCCAAAAACCAGTCACAGTAAGAACTAATTAGTAAAACTCCATCATGAACATATCATGGTCAAAGGCAACTCAGAACTAAGATGTGAACCCCTCCCTAGATAACTGTATTTTGTCTTCTTTCCTGAAAGAAGTGTCTGATGTTTGGCAAGTGTGATCACTAATTCCCTTGCCATGGAGTAATCAGCTGCAGAATCCAATGTGGTCCCCTGAATCAATATTAGTTGTGTTATTCTGCATCCTAATTTTTTTTCTGAATAAGGTTTAATTGACTTTTGGCATTAGTGAAATGTATTCAGTCCACTTGCAAAGATTACAGGATATAAGATGAACATGTCACTATATATGATTTTTATATTTTGACATTGCAGTACAATTTTCTCTGCGTATATTATATAGGATACCATGATATTTCTGTTTGTGAATTCAACATTTCTGAAACTTCAAATGATTCCATGTGCGGACCTCAATGACCCTGGCAAATTCTAAATATGTTGAAATCAAATATATGAAAGCAATGTAGACTATCTATGGTTACCCTAGGCTCAAGATTTTCTTTATTCCTATTTATCTGTGGCAACTATCATCCAATTAATTACCATAGGGACCATTATCACTACTCTTTTAACAGCCTTGTGGCATCTATCATCCACAGCTTAATTTAAATGACTTCAAAATTAAAATTACATTTTAGTTGACAAGTAAAGGTATTTTTCGCAGTGTGCCAAATTAGGATGTTTTATCAGAATTCAATTGCATAGTTTTTGAGTCAAACTCATTGACCCATATTTCATGAATAGTTGTCCACGAACTCATTTCTCATGAACATGAATGGTCCACTTAGTACTCGTTACATCTAGGCAATTTTCATAAAGTGAAGCATTGGGACTTCCCACGAGATCACTCATCCCAATACTACTCCGACTCAAGTGCACTTAGCCATGCAGTTTCCTCCAAGATCAGGCCCACATAGCTTCCTATCCCATTTGCAAAACCTCCAGCAAGTGTTGTGCCTTATGAACCGTTCATTATAGAGCCCATTCAGCTCATCCATAGACAAGTAGGAGGTATTTTTCAGAATGCGCCAAATTCAAATGTTTTTATCAAGATTCAACTACATAGTTTTGAGTCAAACTCATTGACCCATATTTGATATTTCACAAATAGTGGTCCACACGAACCCATCTCTCATGACTTAGCACTCATTGCATCTAGGTGATGCTCATAGGGGTTAAGCATCGAGCTTCCCAAAGATGTCACCCATCCCAGTACTAATCTGACTCAAGTGTGCTTAACAATTGAGTTTCCTCCAAGATCAAGCCCCCATAGCTTACTACCATTTGCAAAACCTTCTGCAAGTGGTGTGCCTTATGAACCATTCATTATAGAGCCCCTTTAGATCATCCATAGACAAGTAATTAGTAATTTTTGTAGTATACTAATTTAGAATATCTTACCCAAATTCAACTACATAGTTCTTGAGTCAAACTCATTGACCCATATTTCACTGGAAGTGGCTAGCACAAAGCCATCTCTCATGAGCATAAATGATATATTTAGCACTCATTGCATCTAGGTGATGATGACAGAGGTGAAGCATTAAGACTTCCTAGGAGGTCACCCATCCCACCATTACTTCGACTCATACACTTAACCATGGAGTTTCCTACAAGATTTTAGCTCTTACATTGATTTGTGATCTAAGGACATCTATAGCAAGTCTTGTGATTGTTCCAATAGGAATACTTATTTATTCAAATTTAGATTTCTTGCTATCAAGATTATACATAATTAATGGTCATTATTCCCTATACCCTTTCTTGTGTGGTCTTTAGCACAAAGCACTATGATCATTTCTTATCATCAATAAAACAAATAGTATACATTTGATCATTCATTATTTCCTAGAACAAAATAAAATCTTGCTTTCACATATCTATGGGTTCGCACCCCTACCAAATGTTGGGAAAGGTGTGCTTTGCACCTTGAATAATAATAATGTTAGTGATGTAAAATAAATATTTAATTGTGGTGCATCTAAAGATATGGATAACATATGGGTAGGCATTCTTGGGGACACTTTTATGTTGTATGAGACACTAGTTAAAATTTTAATGTGGGAGTCTCATTGGGATAAATAATTAATGTGGGAGTCTCATTGGGATAAATAATTAATGTGGGAATCACTTAGTACCAAATATTTAATTTTGGGGTCATGATTTAGTAAGCTCATGGTTTTGAGGCACATGGTTTATGTAATACCACTTAGTGGTTTTGTGCAAACGTGTTCTATAAAAGCAAGCACATGAGTAGTTGTTGAGGTTGGCGTGTGAAATCTTTGGCTTATTGGTTAGAAATTGGATTGAGCATCTCTTGTAGGTTGCATATGTGATTACAGAAAGCATGGATTGGGATGTGCGGCTACATATTTTTCATTTGCTTGTTCAAATAGAGGAGTGCAACTAAGTTGCTTGATGCTTTAGAGCCCTTGCATGGAAACTCTGCAAGTATCCTGCAATCTTGTTGAATCTTGAGATAATACATTGAGTTATGTGGGTGCTTTGGGAGGTTGGGTTTCTTCTTGAAAGGGTTTTCCCAAGGGACATTTGGTGCTATCTTGTGGGTATACTTTGTTAGTCTTTTGCATTGTGGATTTTGAATACTTGTTTTGCATTTGCTTCTCTCGTGAGGTTTATGTGGAAATAGTATATTTTGCTGCAATTTACTTTCATTTGGTATCAACACCTGATTTTCATTGTTCGAGAAGCATCTTCCTAGTATAGTTTGAGTGGGAGCTACACATAATTGAATCCATGGTCATGTAGGAAAAGATTAAAGGCACTTCAAGATTTCAGATTTGTTTGCAAATCTAGGGTAATTCAAATCTGGATTTTTTTGTTGATTTGGCAAATGGGTTTTTGTTGGATTCATTTTGTGAGGATTTTGGAGGATAAATTTTTCATATGTCCTCCTGGGCCAAAACAAACCTCATCAATGGATCCAAAAGGCCCGAAAAACATAGATCCATATAAAATTTGCTAAGGTTTGTTGATAGGACCCCTAAGGGATTTTTCTACCTTCTCTACTAGTTTGTACAAATGGAATATTCTTAGAATTTTTTTTGAAAAAAATATTATCCCTTGCACATAGGTATGATTAGATTTAATAATCTTGATTATTATAAAAATAAAGTAAAGAATTATGGGGATGTACAAGGTCTGCAAACCCCTATACTCCCAAATCATTTGGCAAGGTATGGGGTGTGCCTATTGGGAATGGACCCCCACATGTACTATTGACAATTGATAGATTGTGGGTCAATGCACATACTATGGTGTTAGCAAAATGTGTTGGAGGTTTGTTGACCCATGGCAATAAGTACTGCATAGATTTGTAGTGGCATGGAGGATAGGGTTTTATCAGTGTACAACCTTGCATCAAACTCTATGGTAGGTCCATGTTATGGATCATGTGGGCCTTGTTGACCCCTAAGACCCTAGTCAAGCTATAAAGGTGAGCACTTGAGCATTGTGCAACTCCACCTCCCTTTCAATGTCTCCACTTCTTTGCACCAATACTTTGATGGCTCACCACCTCTACCCTCCGCCACCACTCAAGCAACTCCTCACACTCACCACCCCTACACCACCTATGCATCACCACTGCCCAAAGCAACACTAGTCAAGCCCTAGAAGGGCATTTTTTTTTTTACAAAGCATAACTCCTACCCATAGTATCGAATTTCAACTTCTTATAGTCAATGGAAAGCTCTCTTTGAGCACTACACATTGATATTAGTGATTTTTCATGATGTTGCTATTTGTGAGAAAAAATTGTAGATGGAAGCAAGTTTTTCTCTCATTTATTCAACAGGTCATGTCTTGTGTCCAAGGTGCCCAATTTTGGACTTCTTATAGACAACGAATAGCATTTTTTTAGCACTTCATAGTGGATCAAGTGTTTGGTTTCTTGGTTGACATTAATGAGTTTTGTACTTGTTAGGTTACCTAGTGGAAGCAAATCTTTTACATCTGAATGAGTTTTTTGATGATTTTTTTCGAAGTGTATTTTTTTGAGACCAATATAGTGGTGCAATCAGAAATGGGATTTGATGCCTCCTAGTATGGTTTTACAAGTATTTTTTGATAGTGTCAACTATAGGGAAAATAAGTGTTTGGTTGTCTTCTAATTTTAAGGACATGGATGATACAAACGTGCGAGATTTTGGATCTCAATTTAGTGGAAGTACATGGTTGTTATGCAAATACATAGTCGGTGGTGGATTAATTCCTAGAGTAATGGTGGTGGTTTATCTTCTTGGCCTAGAGATCATGGTTCTACTTTACCCTTTAAGTGCTAATACTATTGCAGTTGAGTATTTTGATTGTATGAGGACCAATGGTGACGTACAATTAGGAGATGGTTATCACAATGCGCATGTAGCTCAATATCATGGTGTGATGGAAGTTTTGGCAGTGATGTGGATTTGTCACTTACTAATGGATGATCTTTTGCAACAGTGGTTGGTGTCACAAGGAGCTCTTGGATTCTATCTCTTGAATGGAATGAGATTTCATTGAAATCTTTAGTTCTATTGACACTTATCTTCTTGTGGTTTGGAAGTGTCGACAACTTGTTACCATGGAGGACTCTTGGAGTCTTTGGTTGAGGTGTCACTTATGATTTGTCAATTTGATAGATGATCCTTGGTTTAGAGGATACATATTGTGCTATGGTGGACTCTTAATTACTAATTGGTGTTTTGGGCTGATATAGGTGCTTTTGGGAGCAAATATGTTCATTAAAGACATGATTTTCTTTTGAGGAGATATAGATCACGTTGTCATGTCGAGTTCCTAGTTTTTGTATTGATCATGCACAGGGAGCTTTGGTAATGATTTGTGGTAGTCTTTTGGCATTGAATGTAATTATCATTTTGCCTTGGAGCTTCTAGATATTGTAGTGATGCAATGGCATGAGATGGTTGGTTGGGCGCTCATAGAGACTAGATAGACATAGGTGAGACTGGAGATCTCTCGTTTTTAGAGATTGTGTGTTGAGACAATTACTCTTGATTAAAGTTCAACAAGAAGACTGAGGAACCTACACCTAGAGCTAGACGTGAATTCAACATGGACCTAATGAGGATATTGTTTATGGAGAGAGCCATGGTGGCTCAATGCATTTCAAGAGAAGCAATCTCATCCTCCACTCTCTGTCCACTAGGAAAAGAATCATATGATAGATATTGCCCACCTTGTTTTTAAATGTATTTTGTTTCATGCTTTTTCCTCTCATGGGAATGAGTTTTGAGCTATGAATGTTAGTTTCGGAGGGCTTATTTGAGGATTACTTGGCATAGTTTCTTTTTCCTTTGTCTTCTTATGTATATAAGTTTATTATGATGACAACTTTGAGGAGTGCAAGGGATGGTTTTGGGCATATTTCCTTGTTGAGGGAATGGATGTTTGTTTTGTTTGACCTTCCTTAGGTTTGAGAGGCTTACATCCTAGCCAATTTGTTGATATATTCTATGTCTAACCTTGGGTTTGAACGGTTGTATGTTGAGGAGACTTTCTATTTGGGGTTTTGGGAAGAAAATCTTACTTATCACAGCTTTAGCACATAAATGTTGATAGAAGTACATGGTTTTGATTTGCAAGTTTTCTCTTGATGCTCTGGTGCTTCTTCCTAGAGGTTTGTGTTCACATGACATTGGAGTTAAGGTTTGCATGGAGCTATTGCGATCACTATGTTTGTGATTATTTACTATAACCATACTTCATTTTTTTGATGACATATGAAGGCTCTTTAATCTCTATCTTCTGTGATCTAGAGAACTTAGATGTGTTAGCAACTAGTTATGGATGTTATTCCAATTGTTGATGAGTTCTTGGTAGCTATTCAAGCCTATTTGTTACCATTAGATTTGGTGTTTGTGTTTGAATATTGAGTTGAGGCAGGATTCATGCTTCTCATGACAAACATCACCTTTGGATAGAATCTTAATGTTCATGTATTGGGATGATGGAGAATGAGAGGGTTCTTGACTGAGATGGTGGTCACCTTAGTTGTTATTACATGTATCTTGATGGAACACATGGATGTTTAAATGGCACATGTTAGCTATAGGGATTGACCCATTGATGATTGAGTTTACTTTTGACCCCTTGTGCAAGGTATACAACAAGTGGGTAAATGTTGGGAAAGGTGTGTTGTGCACCTTGAATAATAATAATGTTAATAATGTAAAATAAACATTTACTTGTGGTGCATCTAGAGATGTGGATACCACATTGGTTAAGCATTCTTGGGGACACTTTTATGTTGTATGAGACATTAGTTAAAAATTTAATGTGGGAGTCACATTGGGATAAATATTTAATGTGGGAATTGCCGATATTGGCATGGTGTGATGGTTTAAAGGTGGCATTGTTGTTCATGCCACCAAGGTTCAAACCCCATTGGGGTGGTATTGTTGAATGGTTGTATTCCGGTTCATAGCTCCAGTCAAAAGCGTTTACCCCTTAAAAAAAAAAATAATTTAATGTGGGAATCACTTAGTAGCAAATATTTGATTTTGGAGTCATAGTCTAGTGAGCTCGTGATTTTGAGACATTTCGTTTATGTAATACCAATTTGGGTTTTAGTGCAAGCTTTTTCTACAAAAGCAAGCACATTAATAGTTGTCAAGGTTAGCTTCTGCAACCTTTAGCTACTTGGTTGGAGGTTGAATTGAGCATCTCTTGTAGGTTGCATATGTGATTCAAAGCATGGATTGGTATGTGTGGCTACATATTTCTCATTTGCTTGTTCGCATGGAGGGGTGCAATTGAGTTGTTTGATGCTTCAAAAGCCTTGCAAGAAGACTCTGCAATTGTATTTTGATCTTGCTCTTGAGATAATACATTGAGTTGTGTAGATGTTTTTTGAAGCTGAGTTTTTTCTTGAAAGTGTTTTCTGGCAGTAAATTTGATGTTATCTTGTGGGTATGCTTTGTTGTTTTGCATTGTAGATTTTGAATACTTGTCTGTTGTTTTACATTTTTTTCTCTCTTGAGAGTTATGTGGAAATAGTATATTTTGCTGCAATTTTTTTTTCACCAAGTACTCTCGGCAATTGCACAACATTGTTACAGCAAGGGTACAACACAATATATGTGAAGTGAAACAAGTCAACAGAGCATCAACTATAGCTCCCAGCCTACCTTGGGGCCACTTTGCTGCTGTACACCCATTAGGCTTATGCTTCCACAGTTCTCCTAAGTTACATATTTTTCATATTAAGAATATATTTAATGTTCCTTTTTAAATTTTCTTTGTTTTCTTTAAATATAATAAATCTAACTCACAATAATAGTTGCACAGTTAATTATAAGTATGAAATTTAACCTAGAAATTGTAACTTTAACAATTTACTATATAATTCAGTTTTAATACTTAGAATGTATCTCAAAAAATATATAACTTATTCTCTTATCTCTGCTATAAATCTTCCTCCAACCTTCAGTACTCTCTCTTTATTTAAATGCCTTTGAAATGTCTTAGAGTCTGCCTGATTCAGGGGTTTTCATCCACTAACTCAGCAATAGAAATTAAGGGGTTTTTGTCCTTCAATTTCAAACCTTGAGGGGTTTTTTCCTTAGGTTGCTGAACCATGGTTCAGCATTCCACAAGGGATGAAAATCACATATAAAATATATTTCTCCATGATGCCTTCTTCACCTTGCTTAACTCTCTTAAGTAGCATCTTGCTCCAACAGTCACCACTCTTCCAATGCCCCTTGAAAAAATAACTGTAATTATAACTCCATTAATCAATCCAAGCGCTGCCTTTTTACTTTTTGCGATTTCTTTTTATTTGGTATCTTTTGTCTTCTAGTGTTTGTTGATGTGGTTTGTCCTATTCCGCAGCTCTAATTCCTTTTGCTGCTACTGAAATTAGTGGCAGTTTTAAAAAGTAACCCTCCCTTTTACTATAATGGCTGCTCATAATTGGGTCCTCTTTTAACTCCCTTATTAAGATTTCTAAATAATTTACTCTAGAGTTAATTTTTGAATCAAGGGCATTATAGTTCACCCTTCCCAAGATTGCTTGTCCTCGAGCAATTGCAAATTAGAATGCTGAAGAATTTCCTCTCTCCCATGTTGCATTTTCCTTGGAAAGATCTTTCCATCGAATCAGATATTTTGTCATTGTTTTATTTCTTAACTTTTTCTTACTGAAATGTATAGTAACCTTAAGTTTCAGAATCAGTTTTCCTTTGTCATCAAGTGGGGTAGCTCTAATGAAGGAATGACTTGGCTTCCTAAAACTCTTTTTGTGAAAGATACATGAAATAAATTATAAATCTTACTATTTTCTAGTAATTCTAATTCATACGCAACCTCCCCGACTCATCATTTGATTCTATAAGGACCATAGAACCTTAGTTTTAATTTCTTCGTTCCACTTTTCTTTATGGGAGATTGTCTATAAGGTTGTAGCCTTAAGAGGATCATATCTCCTACATCAAATGTTCTTTTATTTGATGTTGATCCGCATATAATTTTTGTTGATTTTGTGCTCTTTGTGGATTTTCTTTGAGTGATCCTAAAATTTCTTGACTTTGCTTAACCAAGTCTTTTGCCCCTAGTACTTGTTAGTTTTATGATCAGATGTATGCACAGAAAATTAATTCAAAATTCACACACAATAACACAGCAGATACCCTGGGAAAACCCTCCACTTGAGGGAGAAAAACCCAGTAACAATATATCACTTATATATTGAATCTCAACTACAATGATCTCCTTACAAGAGGCCGATATGAAGGCCTAAATGCAAGCACCAAAGTCTGATGCAACACAGAAATACAATGAGTAATATGCTGATAAGATCTCAGCCTCTAACAATATCGATCTGCCTTGATGAAGAATTCATTCTTGCAAGGAACTCGAACTTGACAAGGATGAATATATGACAACTGAATGGATGATCGAACAATGAGAGAAACATCAAATATATATATAATATGAAAGGTCATCACCCTTCAAGTCAAGTCGGCCATCATAGAGGAAGCCACCCCTTCATAAAGACACATCCAATAGGCAGGAGGTCGGCCACATAAGAATTTGTGCCTTCTTAAGAAATCACGCCATTTCAAGGTCCTTGATAACAAACGTATTTCTTTATTAATCGTGCCTCTTCATTAATCAACATGTCGGCCTTAACAAACAGATGCAACTCAACAATAAATCGTGCCTCTTGCTTGAATCAATGTCACAATAAATTAAATAGCCATAGGCTATAATTTAATTTATCACATGTAGTAAAGGAGATCGCTAGGAGACCACGACGTTGCTCTAAACATCAACACTCCCTCTCAACTAGGGAGGATTCTTCCAGCTGCACAAGACATATCACCTCATCGTGATGTCTACCACAATGGCTACACCCATATGTGGAAAGGAAAGATATCACCTCATCGTGATATCAACCATAATGGCTATACCCATGTATGGTATGTACAAGTGTTCATCACTTACGTGATGTTGTCACCTCATCGTGACGTTCACCATGGCTCTCCCAAAGGGTGAAACACAAGTACAAGAAAATCATCACGGACTCACTCACGTGATGTTGTCATGGAGTCACACACATGACATCCACCATGGCTCTCCCAGAGGGTGGAAACAAGGGCTTTCACCTCAAATCTCAAAAGAGAAATGCATTAACAAAGGCTTGCACCTCAAATCTCTCTCAAAGAGAAATGCATTAAAGAGGATCATTGTTACTGAGACTCCTTCTCAGCTACGGCTTGATTCTCCACCATACCAAGCTTGTCTCGAAAGTACACAAACTTTATCCTGGAGAGAGGCATGGTGAGAATGTCTGACGTCTGCTCATCAGTGTTGATATACCTCAACTATAAAGCTTTCCTCAATACCATATCTCTGATATAATGGTATTTGATCTCAACATGCTTGGTTCTGTCATGGAACACTGGATTGACAGAAAGCTTCACATAGCTCTGGTTATCACAATGAATGATAGTAGGCTCCATTGATTGTCCAAATAATCCTGCAAGGAGCTTACAAAGCCACACTGCTTCCCGAGCTGCCACACAAGCTGCAATATACTCTGCCTTTGTTGTACTCAATGCTACAGATGACTACTTCCTGCTGCACCAGGATATCATAGCAGACCACAAATTGAAGCAACATCCAGAGGTGCTCTTCCGATCAGTGACACACCCTGCCCAATCAGAATCAATATAACCATGCAACTTCAAATTCACATCTGAAGAGTATCTCAACCCATATCCAACTGTGCCACGCAAGTATCTCAAGATATGTTTTGCTGCAACAAGATGTATCTGCCTTGGTTCACACATGAACTGACTAAGTGCACTCACTGCATAGCAAATATCTGGTCTAGTGTTGACTAGATACATCAATGACCCAATCAACTACCTGTACATCGTGGGATCCACAAGATCTGAACTAGCTGCAGCCTCCTTAAGCTTATGTAGATTGGTCTCCATAGGCGTAGACATGGATTTGCAATCCATCATACCAAACCTCTTAAGTATGTCAATAGTGTACTTCCCTTAACTTAGAATCATCTCATCTGGCTTCTGCCAAACTTCTAAGCCAAGGAAGTAATGCATGAGCCCAAGGTTCTTCATTTCAAACTTAGAAGCCAACTCCTTCTTGCATTTGAGAATGAGGTGATCTTCTCCAGTAAGAATCAAATCATCAACATACAAAACCAAAATCAATGCTTCACCATCAATTACCCTAAAATGCAGATTTGAGTCAACATCATTCTTAGAGAAGCCCAAGCTTGACAAGTAAAGATCAATCCTTTCGTACCAAGCACAAGGAGCCTGCTTAAGACCATACAAGGCCTTCTTTAGCCTGCAAACACAAGACTCCTTCCCATGTACCTCGAATCCATCAGGTTGGTCGATATAAACTTCTTCCTCGATTACACCATTCAGAAATGTTGTCTTCACATCCATTTGATGAATCTTTCATCCTCTAGATGCAGCAATGGCAATGATGGTTATGACAGAAGTATAGTGAGCAACAGAAGCAAATGTTTCTTCATAGTCAACTCCCTCTTTTTGTGAAAACCCTCTAGCCACGAATCTTGCCTTGTACTTCTCAATGCTTCCATCAGCCACATGCTTGATCTTGAAAAGCCATTTTGAAGATACCACAGATTTTCCTTCGGGTCTAGGAATGATGTCCCAAACATCATTCTTGAGAATGGACTGATACTCCTCTGTCATAGCATCTTTCCAAACCTATTGACTAGAAGCTTCCTCTAGAAGGCTCGGACTCAATAATCTGACTCATCAATGCAACATAACTGGAGAACTTATGTGGTCTCTTACTTTCTTTGAAAGTTCCTCTTGGTGCTGCAAACCTTTCTGCCTCCTGCATTGTTTGCCTAGCCCAGAGAGGTATTTTTCTCCCAATCACAATATCGGTAGGCCCATCAGTAGGTTCCAAGGGCTCAATTGGATCATCATCTTCCTTCAATTCTGAAGTCTCCCTCTGAATCTCAGGAGCGTGGTCAACTTCCATATCCTGAGGAGACTCTTCATTACTATGTTCCACCGACGTCGGGGACAGGGGGACGCCGGGACAGGGGGACAGGTTTCCGGGACGAGGGGACAAAGGGACCTCAATTTCGGGACGGCGAGGGGACAGCAGGGGGGCGGGAGGAGGGAGGGGGTGTATATACTATATACTATACATATGGTACTTAAAATGCTAGTTATGAAAAGATGTATAAGACTATGAAGAAGTAAATAGCAAAATTGAAATACTAAATTAGTAAATGTTAATGTTATAGCAGCTTCGGTAGTTCCTTCCAGCTCAGCTCTTTCGTGGAGACATAAATTGAATGATAGCCGTTGGCTATTCAATTTATATTCATTGTTTTGTTTTATACTCATTTCATATTATGGCCGAAATGAAAGAATTCGAATTGATCTTTATTAGAGGATATTTAATATATTTCAAAGCCGACTTTCATTAAGAAGATAAGCGATTTCTTAAGAGGCCGACATAAAGGATTTGTCTCTCCATTAATTTGTATATATACACCTTGATTCGTCCATTGTAATTCAGCTAACAGAGTTCGGTTATTCACATCAAGTGCGAATATATCAATTCATCAAGTGCGAATTTATCTGATGTTCAAGTGCGAATTTATCTAATAAGCAAGGTGCGAATTCAAGATACAGGGCGAACACATTCAGCACCAAGACTTTACTCAGTGTGAATATTACACATTGTTGAGCTAACACAGATTGAAGACCATCCAGTGCAAAGCGAACATTGCCAGATCTGTGTTCAGTCATTGCCAGGTGTGATTTAGCAGGTTGTCATCTGTCATTCCATATTGCCAGGTGTTGTATATCGGTCTTGTGTTAGACCTCATTGTAATGTGTAAAATTGCCACTGTTACATCAAATATAAGAGAGATCCTTGTTGCTGGGTTTTTCTCCCTCAAGAGGAGGGTTTTCCCAGGGTATATGCTATGTTATTTTGTCTGATTTTGAATTATTTTCTATGCATTTAATCTGTTCACATAAAATTAACATGGTATCAAAGCGGGTTTGAGGATCGTGATCAGATTATTGCACTCAGATTATCTCATTTGTTCAGTTTGTCAAGATGGTGATGGGCCTTCCTAAATTCAACCAGGAGCACGAAGGTACATGCAAGGGCTGCGCATTAGGTAAGAATATAAAAGCCCCTTTTCATAGTAGAGAAAATAGATCTAAGTGTATTTTAGATCTAATTCATTCTGATTTATGTGGTCCTATGTCTGTTCCTTCTTCGAGTGGTTTTTTGTATTATGTTCTTTTCATTGATGATCACTCTAGGAAGACTTGGATTTATTTTTTGAAATCTAAAGAATCTGAGGAAGTACTGGATAGGTTTAAAGAATTTAAAGCTTTAGTAGAAAATATTTCTGGTAAACGAATTAAGGTCCTCAGATCTGACAATGGTGGAGAACACACCTCTGGTAGTTTTTGAAACTTTTGTATTGATGTAGGGATTAAGAGGGAGCTCTGTGTTCCCTATAATCCTCAACAAAATGGTGTTGCAAAAAGGAAGAACAAAACGATTGTGGAAGCAGCAAAGGCCATGATCCATGATCAAGATTTGCAAACTTTCTTATGGGCAGAAGCTTCCAAGACAGCTGTATATGTTCAGAACAGAAGTCCTCATAAGATCTTGGAGAATATGACTCAGGAAGAAGCTTTTACAGGGAAGAAGCCTGAAGTCAGTCCTTGAGGATCTTTGGTTGTCCGTCTATGTTCATGTTCCCAAAAAAAGAAACCAAAGCTGGAGCCTTACGGCAAGAAGGGAATATTGTGGGCTACTGAGAGGAGACATCAAAAGCTTACAGAATTTACATTCCAGGTTAGAAGTTGATAGAAATCAGTAGGGATGTCACATTCGAGGAAGATGTTGCATTCAGGAGATCCAGAGGGATTCATATGGAGATTGATAATGAAGAGTCTCCTCAGGACATGGAAGTTGACCATACTCCTGAGATTCAGAGGGAGACAATGGAGCCAAAGGAAGATCTTGATCCAGTTGGACCCTTGGAACCTACTGATGGGCCTAGTGACATTGTTATTGGGAGAAAGAGACCTCTATGGGCTAGTTGCACTATGCAAGAGGCTGAAAGCTTTGCAGCTCCTAGAGGCACATTTAGAGAAAGCAAAAGGCCACATAAGTTCTCTAGTTATGTTGCCTTGATGAGTCAGATTATAGAATCTAAGCCTTCCTGTGTTGAGGAAGCATCTAGTCTTCAAGTTTGGAGAGACGCTATGACAGAGGAGTATCAGTCAATTCTTAAAAATGATGTTTGGGATATCGTTCCTAGACCCGAGGGCAAGTCTGTGGTATCTTCTAAATGGCTATTCAAGATTAAGCATGATGTAGATGGAAGCACGAGAGGTACAAGGCAAGATTTGTGGCTTCGTGGGTTTTCTCGAGAAAAGAGTTTGATTATGATGAGACTTTTGCTCATGTTGCTCACTACACTTCTGTCAGAACCATCATTGCTATTGCTGCATCTAGAGGATGGAAGATTCACCAGATGGATGTGAAGACAGCCTTTCTCAATGGAGTGATTGAGGAAGAGGTTTACATAGAGCAACCTGATGGATTTGAGATTCATGGGAAGGAGTCTCATGTTTGCAAGCTGAAGAAGGCCTTGTATGGTCTTAAGCAGGCTCCTCGTGCATGGTACGAAAGGATTGATCAGTATCTATTAGGCTTGGGTTTCTTGAAGAATGATGCTGATTCAAATCTCTACTTCAAGGTAATCAATGGTGATGCATTAATTTTGGTTTTATATGTTGATGATCTAATCCTCACTGGAGAAGATCACCTGATTCTTGAATGTAAGAAGGATTTAACTTCTGAATTTGAGATGAAAGATCTTGGGCTCATGCATTGCTTCCTTGGTTTAGAAGTCTGGCAGAAATCAGATGGTATGATTTTAAATCAAGGGAAGTACACCATTGATATACTTAAGAGATTTGGCATGATGAATTGCAAATCCATGTCTACTCCTATGGAGACCAATCTTCATAAATTGAAGGAGGCTGCAGCTAGTTCAGATTTGGTGGATCCTACATTGTACAGACAGCTGATTGGATCCTTGATGTATCTAGTTAACACTAGACCTGATATTTGCTATGCGATTGAGTGCACTTAGCCGGTTATGTGTGATCGAGCGGATACATCTTGTTGCGGCTAAACATATCTGAGATACTTGTGAGCCGCGATTGGATATGGCTGAAATATACTTCCGTGATGCGTGACTTGGAGTTACTTGGTTTCACCGACCATTAAAG